>VXBB01018435.1:1352364-1420332 GCA_013399915.1 Illadopsis cleaveri
GGTATCTGTGGCAAGAGCTGCAGGGAAAAAAAAAACCCCAACTTCTTCCATCTTCCCAGCAGCTGCATTTGGGGAAAAAAAAAAAAAAATACTGCTGTTGTCAGGAATTCACAGAGTAGCCACATTCAGTTGAATTCATAAAAAGAAGCACAGCCAGCAGGTTAAAGGAGGTGATTCTGCCCCTCTATGCCACTCCTGTGACTACCTCCATCCAGCTCTGGGGACCCCAGCACAGGAAGGACAGGGACCTGCTGGAGTGGGTCCAGAGGGGGGCCAAAAATGATCACAGGGATGGAGCAGCCCTCCCATCAGAACTGGCTGAGAGAGTTGGAGTTGTTCAGCTTGAAGAAAACTAGGCTCCAGGGAGACCTTATTAAGGCTTTTCAATACTTAAAGGGGGGTAATAAGAAAGATGGGAACAAAGCCTTTTAGTGGGTCTGCTAAAACAAAACAAATAGCAGTGGTTTTCAGCTAAAGGAAGGCAGATTTAGACTAAAAGAAGGTAGACTGAGACTAGGCATAAGGAATAAATTTCATAGAATAAAGATGGTAAAACAGTAGAACAGGTTGTCCAGAGAGGTGTCTTATTCCTGGAAACATTCCAGATCAGGCTGGACTGAGCTCTGAGCAACCTGCTCAGTCCCTGCACATTGCAGAAAGGTTGGACTAGATGACCCTTAAAGGTCCCTTCACAGCCAAGCTATTCTGTGATTCTATGATTCTGTGATTCTATTTATGTCTATATCTTTATTAGGAACAAGCCCATGCTTGTTCTGTTTCTAAGGTACTGTTTCTAACCTTTTGCCTTTCTGGTTACACCTTTCAGCCACCAAGCCCTAGTCTCATTTTAATGAGAATGAAGCATGAAATGACTGCAAAGCCAAATACCATTCTGTACATGACTAAAAGTGCTGTAATACAAGCAAGGTCTTCAATACTTTTTTCTAGTAAGAATAGCTTACTCCGCATGGGAAAGCTTTAGGGCAAAACTGCTGTTTGCTTCTGAGGGAATTCATCCACTGACATCAATGTCCATGAAGTTATTAACAAAACATGGCCACTATGCCATAAGCTATTGGCAGCACAGAAATCAGGATGGATTCTTGACTTTCATGGCTGCCAGAAACAGATCACTAATTCATGAGATTTGTACAGCTGATACACTTTTGGCAGGTCTAAACTTAGGCTGAGAAAACGCATGAGGGATTTCTGCAACATTACATTCATGCTTCTTTGTGCCTCCATACTGATGTTTTTCATAAAGGCAATAAATGGAAAGATTTCAGGTAAGAAATGTTTTCTTAACCTTATGATGCAAGCACTTTCAAGTTCATTACTTTAATTAGAAGCAGAGACTGAAAGAAAAAGACAGGGGAGCTATTTCCGAGGTGGGAGCTAGAGCTGCAGCTGCAATGCAAACAATAAGAACACTGCATAACTTGTGCTCTAGTGGAATGCTGGCTTGTGTTTTGCCTAATGGCAGATCAATACCATACAAATGAAGCAATTACAGTTGTGCCATATAAAGCCTTATTTGGTCAGCAGCCAAAATGGGGATTAGCTGGAAGAATTCCTAGGACTTTCTGCCTGAATATTATTGCAGAAGTTAATGAGGAATATCTGATATGCTTAGACAAACATAAACAGTGCCAGCAACCAGATGAGATGGTTGGTCCAACAGCCAGTGCGCTGATAATTAAACTGACCTGAAGCCAGCTGAACATCAGCCCAAGATCAGGTGAAATGATCACAAGGGCAATCCAATCCCTCTGGTAAGAGCTATATGATGTCACCATCGATACAGCCATGTACACAGCAGCAAACTCTCCACCTTCCACTTAAGTATAGAGCACCTTCACTTTTGCTCAGCCCTGTGTCCCTATACTGCCACTGGCGGTGGTGAAGGAAATGCCACAGTCAGCTCATTACAAGGGTTCTGTCAGGACTTTACTGTGTCCCACTCATTCCCACCCACTACACCACGTGGTCTAGTAGACATATCTCTGCCCATGGCAGAGGGTTGAAAACAGACGATCTTTAAGGTCCAAACCACTCTGTGAAATGCAAATATAGCAGCTCTCAGATCAGTCAGACCAAGCACAATCACATCAATATGGTAACACATGCTTGCAATGTTTCAAATACAAGCAGCCAGGCTACAGAGAAAACACAGTACTAAAAGTACTAATAGATCTCCACAGTGGATATGGAGATACAAATAATGAAATTACTGTTATCCTGAACACATGCCCATGTGCCAATTTTAATTTAAAAAGCCATATGGAGCAGGGTTCATAGGTGATGGAGATTTCTGCCATTGCTTTTTAAGTGGAACACAAAACATGGTCATAGACAACAGACTGTTTCAGAAACCATTAGTCCAAGTTACAATTTCCTGATTCTTTTCTCTCCAGAACAGTTTTTTTGACCAAAGACACTGAGAAATCTACCACCATGTTTATCCTGATGCATCACCTCCATGAATTTGAAATAATCATACAAACATCTGGACTGGGAATGGGCTTCAAATATTACAGCACAATAAACACTATGCTATTAATCTTCACTATTCCTCAGAGGCTGATGGGAAATTGTCATTACCCTCAATTAGCAAAGGTGAATCTGAAGTAAGAAAGTGCACCGGTCTCCTCCAAGACTCCCAGGAAATCTGGGCAGGGTCATTAACTAAGCTCACCAGTGTGGCATGGCTTCAGGAAATCAAACTTCATTGCTTCTCAGAAATCTCTATATTTTTTTCAGCCAACCATTCATAGTGAATTTTTCCCTCTGGTCTCCCAGAGATAGACTAAGCTTAAACTTCTGTGTGTATTTCCTCAATTCAGTCTTTAACCACAACATACTCCTAATTATTTTCTGCTAAAAGTGGGAGACAGCCAACTTGAGTGGCCTGACTCTCATAACAAACTCTTCCACATTTTGGGCCATGCAGAAGTTTCAAAAAAGTCCATGCTGTCAATCACTCAGCAGGCGTACAAAGTTGCTTAGAAAGTTAACTGGTCCTTTTTCCCTGGCAAAGAAGAGGTATGAAGCACTGTCACTTACTTCACTGACTGCAGATTCTCTCACTCTATTTTGCTTTTTCAGCAAGAAACTTTATTCAAATGAGAATGATCTGCTTGACATTTAATTCACAGAAATTACAACTAAAGTCTAGTGGTCAGGAGAAGACCTTCTACCATGCACGAAACATAAATACCACTTTCCATAAACTACTACAACTTTCCAAATACTCCCGCAGCTCCAGGAGATTCAATGTGATGGCTGAAGATATCCTTATCATAGCCCTAATTTTCCAAAAGGGATCATAGTGCAGTCTGGAAAGCACTTAAGGAGTTGTTTAGTCCAACCTCCTGCTCATACAAGGGTCAATCCTGGGGTCAGATCAAGCTGCTCAGGGCTTCAACCATTCACGTTTTGTAAACTTCCAAGGACGAAGCCTGCACGGCCTTTCTGAGTAGAGTGTCACTGTCAGACTGCCCTCAGGCAGTCAGGGGAAATAGTTCCTCCCTACATCCAGCCTGAACTTCTCCCATTTCATTTTATGTTCATTGTCACTGACCTCCCTGCCTTACACTGCTGTGAAGGGTCTGGCTCCATCTCCTTGAAGACTCCTCCGTAGGAACTCTGGGCAGCACCTAGGATGCCCCAAAACCATCTCTGCTCCAGGCTAAACAAGTCCAGCTCTCCCAGACTCTTCTCACCAGACAAGGTCCATATCCAGCTCCATCTTGATGATCTTCCATAAAATAGGTTCATCAATTTATTTATGTTTTTCTTAAATGAGGAGGCCAAAAAAACTGATGTCATGTTCTAGATGCCGTCTGAATGTTTGCAATTATTTTATCTGATGCAACAGTATCTTCTCTTGTGGCCTACAAATTGGATGAACTAAAAGCACTCTAATTGGAAACTGCTTTGGATAATTGTCCACTATCTAAAAGAGATGCCAAAAATAGCAGCCTGCTTATTTAATTGTGACAGGAAAAAACTCCTAAATTCTCAAGAAACTGTGATGACTTTCTGTTCACTTTCAACACACTTTGATACACTGAGTTTGCATTAAACTGAAAAGTCAGAACTAATTGTCAAGTGTTCATATGGTTTTAAACCAAAAAATATTATCAGCAGGTATAGAATATAATCAAAATAGTATCATATACTGATTAAAACCTGAGGAGCTGGATCTTAGTAAATACAGAGCATCTGAATGTGGGTTGGTCCCCTAGCTTTGGACAGAGGAAATTTTCTTTTTATTTAAAACCAATAAAGAAATCATCATCCTCCCTGTCTCTTCATGTTTTGTGTTGCAAGCAGGAAAAGGCTGTTGTGGAGAACTTAAAATTCAAAATTTTGCTTGAAAATATAAAAACGTGAAGAATTGCCTAGTAATGTTTACATTTAGGCACATGAAATATAGACAATTTGGGTTTTCTATAAAAAGCTGAGATTTTCTGTAGGAAATAACTAGATCCCATGAATTTTTCTGTAGGCTTAATAGTTTTAAGATCCAAAATAGACCTAAATCACACAACAACATAGCATAAAATGTGTGAAATCAGGTGTCTGCATCCATACCAAAGAATCCAAAGATCTAATTCTACATATAAAAGACTCTTAAAGACATAGTTACAAATCTGGGCCACACTAAATGGAACCATATCAGCAACAGATTGGAAAGAGCCTGATGTGTAATTACGTTCAGAGAAAGCTGTACATATTATGGAGGTAACAGATGGGCTGCCAGATGCTGGGGCTGCTCTCACCTGCAGGTCTCATTCATCCCTGCTGCTAGTAATGGAAGATCTGGAAGCTAGCAAGGGACCTGGATCTTCCTGCACAGAGATGCTATTCCTGACCAAGAGGGGAGAAAAAATTACTAAAAAAGCTCTATTTTCTTTGTGTGCTGGAGGCAGATTATTATTTTCATGTGTTCTTTTAGAGTAGAAAGAAGTACCTGAAGTGTAACAATAAAATAGGTCTCTGTATCAGGTCAGGCTTGGATCACTTTTATGCAGTTGACTTTTGGCTTTAAAAAACTGCAGGGAAAATTTTAGTCAAACTTTGACTACAGAAAACTGTCAATCCCACCAAAAACTGTTAAAAGAGAGTTGCAACAGCATTGTTTAGCATAATGTGATTTGGTAAAAGATATAGTTAAATAGAAGCTAAATCTTTTTTCAGGCTTGATTTAAGATCTCACTCGACTTGGTTGGAATAGGAAGCAGAGGAAGGAAAGCAAAAAACAGGAGTAAGGCATTGAGTTATAAAAGTACAGAGGCTTGAGCTAAGGATAGCTAGAGATAGTTGAGAAAAAGAGTGCTAGTTTTCATTCTACCTCCTACCACACACAAAGCAAACCAGTTAAGAGGAAAAATTGTTGATCAACCACAAGTCGCCATTTTATCAAACAATATTTTAAACTTCTACTGTTCAGTGAGATACATATATGACCATTTTTATATGGAACCTGAGCTCCCTGGGAACATTCTGTTGATGGAAAAGAGCTGCATCTTAGAGCTGTTGTGTCAAGACACACAGTAGCTTAAATTATACGTTAAAACTTTTGAATCTTGTTTTGTGCTGTCAACACTTTTCCACCTTTCATGCTGGGATGTTCAGTCCCTAATGTCTACTCTGTCACACATTGTGCCAGTCTGAGATACCGTTCTCAGTTCAAAGAAATCACAAGGAAGAAAACAAACTTTTGGTTGGGGATTTCTCAAAAGAATCAAGGCTGACAAAGACCAAATGGTCATTTTATGTGTCTTGGAGTCCATCTAGTACTTACTGTCAATTGGAAGTGGGCAGTTTTGCAACTACCACACAGATTAATCTCAAACTGCTTTTCAGGTGCTATTTGTTCCCCAAATGTCATTTCCACAGAGAGGCATTGTTACAAGCTGCTGAGATGCCTTTCAACAGCCTGCTCCCTTGCTTTAGGCTACCTACAATTTACCTGAACAATTATTATCTTAGTGGGATAGGCCTTTTAGCTGTTGGGAACTGTACCATCAACTTCAAAGGGCAGTTCCTGGGACTTGACACCTAAACAGTCAGAGAGTTGTAATAAAAGGAAAAGAGAGAAATAATAACGAGCAGCATTGTTAAAATAAAAAGGGCTGCATCTTGCCCTCTGCTGAGATGCTTTACAAAGGATTGGGGAAATGGCAGGGAAAAGGGCAGGAGAAAATTACTTCTGAAGAGCCAAGAGCCAGCGTTTATTTCTCAGGGGATCTATAGACTGGAAACAACCATAACCTTTTGTATCCCACTGGCATACAGTGAGGATTAATGCTTATCAAAGGTTTGTAGAAGTCCAGAAAATCAGTAAGATGTGTGCACAGCAATGGTATCCGTATTTTTGAGACATTATGGCCTTTGCTGATAGTCTGAGGTACCTTCACTGGTTATACTTAAATATGTGCCCCTTTTTCCCTGTCAGAGAATTCAGCAGTCTGACAAATTTCATTTGGATAGTTTTGTTATTGTGAAGCTCCTATCCTGTTTGCATTCAAACAATGCTGAAACAGACAAGTAAGAAATGAACTCTGATCTTTTTGCTGCCTTGATTTATTTCTGATTGTAAAAAACAAGCCTGTTATTGAACATTTCCTGGTGCTGACTACCTCAGACTGGCCCAATGCTTCTGTAGGACAGTAAAGAAATTTTTAGTAAACACTAAATATCAGAATGAGAAATCTCTTGTATAAATAGCTTGTAAAAATATATATTTTTTTAAAGAAGCCTCATTGTGCTTTTAAGCCAATACTAAAGCCGAAGATATAGAATGGTAGCTTCACCTTTTACACTGGTTATACTGCTAATTTAAAAATACCTATTGCTACTGAAATGTTCTGATTAATAAAACTCCTAGTTTCTATGCAATATAGTTTTACTGCTGTTTCCATGCTCTGTTCTTTCACTCCTGCTCAGAAACACTTCATTTCACAACTTTTCTCACTAAAATCCCAAGACCTTCCTTGGAGTAAGGAGCAGGATGATACTAGCAGAGAGGCACCAGAACCTGACAGTGTGACCACAATGAGAGCTGAGCTTCTTGAAAGAGCTTTGCCTTCCGTCAGTTGCTTCTACTGTCTTTTGTAATGTAGGAAAACAGAAATGGCAGCAGAACAAATTTCTGTGACTTTTGCTTTCTCCTCCAAACCACAGAGAACTTTGTTCAATTATGAATCATCCCTGAAGTCTGAGAGTGAAAACATCCTGCTAGTGGCAATGGAGAAATAGGCTCTGTGAGGCAAGGCAGGTCAGAGATGGCTCTTTGAAGTACTTGAAAGATATAGTGAGTTTTTCACCTTCCCAGGTCAGAGAAAATTCAGCAAGTGCAGCATCATGGATGCTAACGAGTTGTTTTCTTTCAAAGACACAAGTATCAGAAATTATCTCAATAGCAACACTCTTCACTGCAATTTGGTGACTTAAATCAGAATTTTTACAATTTCCTTCCTCTATAAGTAAAAATTGCAAGAATGGGCAAACTCTTTCAAGTAGAAGATTTTGCCTCAATACATTTGCTTGTATATCTTGCAGTGTTTCTTATTGGTCATCATCAAATTTTCCCCTTTTTTTACTGCACTATTTTGCATAGGGAAGACCCTTATCTTGATTGTAAATTAGGAAATTATTCCAACAGGCATCACGGGGGAACATAGCAAGATGGGACTCTAATCTCTGTTCCAAAGGCTTTATATTTACTTTTCAAATAGATACTCCGTTTTCAGACAGAAATAATCCAGGTAACCCAATTAAGTATGCCTCCCAGGCTCAGCTGAAAGAACAACTTGCTAACATTCATTGTCAGTTTCTCTTCACTGATCTTCTTTTGACCCCTGACTTTTATATTCCTTCCTAAGCAGTGGCCCATTCTCTGTCTTTTTACCTAGTAAGTGTTATTTTCAGTTGATAGAAAACCTAACAAGCTCTGAAGGATCTGACCTGCTTGAGAAATATTGCAGCTATACGCTTTGACACTGAATGGTAATGAGGTGGTAATTCAAGTCTTGTTATGCCTACAGTGAAGGGAAAAATATTATGGAAAGTCATACAGTATGATCTACACCATCAGTCAAATGGGATAATGTTTACATATGTATAAAATGATCACATTCTAGTTTTCATATAATTTGGTATCACAGAAAAAAATGACCTTGGAAAATCCTGGTAAGCTGACTAAAATCCTGTTCTTTTAAGTATCAACAGACCACCCCTAACTATGCCAGGGTTTTTGCTTTCTCCAGTGGCCCTTGCTTCAAAAGTGTACAGGTCAAACTCAGTATTTTCACATCACTCATTTTAATTGTCAAACTTCAATTATTCACCAGTTCTCTCTATATCTTCTTTACATCGTATACAAAAACATAATTTTCTATGCCCTATGTTGCTTTGCTAAAATGACTCTGTGAATAACACACTGATTAAAGGCAAGAGCAGAAATTCTGGCAGGAGAAGAGAAATGTGAAAAAAATCAAACCTGCTTCCTCTGCGTCTCTCCTCACTGTGATGGCTGCTTGTCTTCATAATGATCTGGGGAGGCCTTTATGTGCCAGTGTTGCCAGCCAGAAGACAGCTAACCAGCAAGAGAAAAACCCATTCTTCTCTCTGAAGTGCCAGAACTTCCTCAGAAGCACATGGGCTGCAGATGTTATCAGGATGAGCTAACCATACATTACCTATTTCTGTACCTTTCTAGAAATAGGAACATGCCATTGAGTGCAGAATGCAGCCCAGATTCACAAAACCACCAAGATAGAATAGTTACATCAACAATATTGGTTAAAAAAATAAAAAAAATCTCTAGAAACTTTTGAAAACTGAAAAATATAGAGTACACAGAAGAGTGGTCCAGGGAAATGCTTCCTTTATGATACAACGTAACTTGTACAAGGAAGCTTTCACTGATGGGAAAAGTCTATTTTTCTAAAGATTCATGGATTTCTGCAGTAAAAAACCATTGAAAAACAGCAGTGGAATAAGTCCTCTGTAGTAAACAAATGTTGACACTGTAAAAAATTTGGGTGGCCAGCTCAAACATTTTTGCTAGTTCTTCTTTTACTCAGAGGAAGTCTGTGAATATCATACTTATCCTTTTATACACACAAATCCAATCTTATAGAAAGCATAAGAAACCAAAGCACGCAAGACGTTTGGGGAGAAACATTTTTACCTGTCCTTACAGTTGACTACTGTGTAATGACTCTGATGGTTTTCCTACAGAGCTTGGTGTGAATTATCAGCTCACTGACCTACAAATCAGAATAATATATTAAGTTCTCAATAAACAGCTTTGGCAGTGTTTGATGACCTGGATATTCCTTTCACAATAAGCTCCTTATACTCTGGTGTCCAAAAACATTGAGGACAACATTTGATTAAAAAGTTTAATAGTCCCACTGGAAGAAACTATACTATCATATTGTTATTGTCATGTCAATGAAAAAAAGAAAAGGAAATATCACTTACCAAAAAAAGCCAAAAAAACCAAAAAGGGGGAATATTCCATCCTACGTAAGGTCTGCCAAAATTTTGTATGAATGAGCATGCATTACTAAAATAAATTTTCTTCCAACACTAGATTTCTAAGGAACCATACTAGATATATCTGTAAAAAGGTAACATTGACAGCTGTAGTACCACATCAAAACAAAGCAATGAAAGAATGGCAATTTTAGAGATTCATCTCAGGAAAAAAAAGAGAATATGAAATCACCGAGATCAAGATGGTAGATTATAGAGCCCATGCACACAAAGACTCCCTTCAAAACAGATCTTTATCTTATTGACCCAGTTTCATTTTTCTTCAATTAAAAGTTCCTTGCACCACAGATTCTCACTTCTAGAGTAAATCTCTTTCAGGTATTGCACATTATATTATATAAAACAGGAGAATCCATACACTATTGACAGGGCACCATTTTGATCCCTTTTGCACCCCAAGCAATCTGCAGGGCACTCCTCCCTTGCATGGGATGGAAACTAAAATCTCTACCTTCAGGTATGTTGCAGTTTTCACATAAGTTGCTAGAAGGATCGGAAAGTTACATGTGCAACACTAGCATCACTGATGCACCGCCCACACTGCACACCTTATGTTAAACACAGTAAAGAACAAAGCGTAAAGAGTCAGTTCATGTCACCAGATGTCACACTGCCAAAAACCAGCAGACATCACCAGGTGGACTTTTTTGCCTTCCTCTCCAGAACATGAAGAATTCTTCCTAAAGTCAAACTGAGTTAATTCTTTACTACATAAAAAGAATAGAGACTTGAATAATGGAATATAGAATCCCAAGTTCACATATATATATAAACATTAACTGTTATTCCAATAGCAGGAACATTAGAGCTCTGGATTTCATGAGATTGGTGAACAAATATCACCAATCTCTAAAACACATTGATGCATCTAGTCAAAGATTTTCTATTATTTGTCTAAATCTAATCTTGCCATTCTCATCTGCCTGGGCTCAAAGTGTCTCACCAGACACTTATGACCTTGCAGGTTTCACTCTTCCATACTCCATATGTTAGGCTACAGGACAGGACAATTGTCCTTAGTTAAAACAGGGAGAGAAAAAATGACAACTCCTCATTTTTTAGCCCAATCTGTCATTCCCTTTTACATAAAACAGCTTCAAGGTACATAAAGCTGAAAAAACTTTTAGTGTACCTTGGAGAAAATATTGTCCTTAACTACTTTTTCATTACGTCTTACAGTGGAAAATTCTTTCATGTTCTTCACTATACAAACTTGTTTATGATGCCTACATATCTAAAACAGAAAAGCAGAGGCATGCAAGGCACAGGACTTGAGTAGTACACGATCTCCAGGTGTTGCCCTCTGGAAACACAGTTACTGCAAGTGGCAAGGCAGATGACCCAGGGGTAATCCACAACCGCCAGAAATAGGGCCACATCTTCTAATGACAACACTTTTACAAAGGCAGGTCTTGCTAAGCAGACAAGCAGCACTCTCTTAACCACCTTTGAAAGCACCACCACCTTTGAAGAAAAAACCTCATTAATTCACACTGAGTACTGCACAGTGGCTTTGGAAGGATACCTACCGTTGTAGGAGGAGGAAACAGTAAGAACAGTTGGGTAGTGCCATGAGAGAAACTCAATCTTTGTTGTGATGAGAGCCTTTGCCCTCAATCCCACATTCCTTCTCAAACACATCAGTCTTTTACAACATCAAATAGAAATGAATATCACTGAAAAGGAAGGAAGGAAGGAGACACACATGATATGTGATGTGGTACTGCCTGTTGGGCATAAAAGAAACACACATCAGGCATCTCCCATTCTCCTCCATTCAATGATATGCATTAATTGTAATACTGCACCAGCACTGAGAATAAATCATTCCAATTAGGCAATAGGTACTGGTTGAACACTGCAGGAGTGTAGCATGAAACCCAACAAAGAAGAGTTTTGAATTAAAATCCACTACCCTGCTCATGTGTACAGTCATGAGCAACAGAGAGACCAGTCCTTGGATCTCTCTGACAGGTGGATTTCATCTGCATGAACCAAGTGATGGGCATGTGCTCTGTAATGAACATGAGCCTGGTGATGTGATGGCTGGGAACCATCCCTAACCCTATGCTACAGGAAGAATCACTTTCTGTCAGTTAGGTGTGTGAAAATACATGATCTAGCTCTCCTTACACTCACATCAATTTTATTCAGATGCTACTATATTTTCAGGAAAAAACCCTCCTGATTTATATTGTTGTAAGTAGGAGGAGGATTAAGACTAAAATACTTATAATGAAATAAGTGTTCAAACAGTTCAGTGAATAATTTGAAGAATTCATTTGGAAAAATTGTTATTTTTCCCTAGTCCTGAACAGACCAAAGATAGCATTTGAATGTTTAACTTTTATATGCTCCTTGCAATTATTTGTGAACTACATCAAGTAATTTATGGTCTACATATAACTCAAATAGGAAATTACGATTATTAATTAAAACAGAATTTACAACTCCTATAGCAAATTATGTCTTTTGACTGATTTATGTAATGAGCTTACTAGCCTGCCCTTCATGGATTTCAAACTGCATGTTCAATATTTGCAATTATCTGGGCAGACAGTAGTTACATAAGTCATCTGATCACTGACAGAAACACTACCATGTGGGATGCAGTCAAAATAGCAAAAGCAGCATATTCTAAATCTTAAAAAAAATCAGAAAATACTGAAACATGCAGTTAAAATTTACAGCTGACTCTTTTCTGTTCAAAAACACAGGAGGGAGGAAGCTTTTCTCCTCTTCTGTAAGTGCTATTCTCTATAGATATACATGAAAGAGGTGGTATGAATGTGAGGTATTGCTTGTTCTTTATTTTTATCCAGAACATTAAGTGTGTTGCTTAATGTTTTTAGTAGGTAAGCAGCACTGATGGTTTGTCACTGGGGCTGGAGAGGGAATGGGGTGCAGCAGGAGAACAAGCAGCTTAGCACGTGTGAAAGAAAGGCTCAGGAAAGGCATGGACATGGACAGCCAGTCGAGACAGCTTGAAAGAAGATTTGGTCCAATTTTCAAGTCCGGTAGGATTTCTTCTATTCTGCTTTTTGAAACAGGTTTGGAGGTAGGATGTTAAAAACTACATGGTTTTGATCACATCACCCGAATGATACTTGCTGACCCCCAGTTAGATGAAAATATGGCCTCACTGAAATGTCTGGGAGCTTGGTCTTTAGCTGGGATGGAACCAGGATTTCACATTGGATCCTTACAATTGTGGTTGTGCTTTTCCTCTCTGCTCTTATTAGTCTTGCTAGGCCCTCCTACTTCTAACTGCTTTATGTCTGATCTCCATTACTGCTAGGTATTTTTGTCTAGCCAACTGAACAAACCTGAAATAAGCCCAAATTTGACACAAATCAACTTCCACAGGCTATCAGGGCTCATTATAACAGTCTGTCTTGTGTTGGTATTGAATACTCTGCAGAAAAAGGGAAAGGGACTAAAGAACACCATAAAGCAGACATAAAGCAAAGAGCCCATTGCTAGGATGTATATGACAGCAGTCAAAGTACCCTAAAATGTATGCCCTAGCTTTGACTCAGTAAAGCATGACTGTCAGCAATGAGCATTTCCTTACTACCCTAAACTGCAGTGCTGCCTACCACTTTTAAGTTGAACACTGAGAAGAAGATATCAATCTATCGGAAATGTAAAATAAAAAACAAGTATTATCTGAAAATATATCCAGATAATAGATCAGCCTCTCTTATTAGCACTGCCTTCTATCTTTAACTACTCTATGAGTTCTGGACATGTTTTTCTATAGAATTAACATTTTTATTGTCATTTCCCCTCTCTCACCTCCTTAATGTTCTCTTACTACTTCATTCAGTGGCAATTTTTAAATGAAGGTGGCAATTTTTAAATCTGAGAGGTACTGAATATTAAGGACCAAAAGTTTGTATTCAGTCACTGAAATAACTGGCCTGATTTTCCCCTGCACATACAAATCTTCTTTTGCTGTGGATGGAAATAATTCTAATGATACTCCTTTCACCACCCCTTAATACAGTCACAGCTACTGATGTTTGTGCCATTGTGTGCGGGTTAAACTGATGAGTTATGAGTGAGTCTGGTTATCTGCATAGTGGTAATGATGTCTCCTCTGCAGTCACAGATGTAGACAAATAGCTCCTTAGTTATTTCATCCACAGACATACGGCTCCATCTGCACTTGCAACTCTTCCCGTACACCTACTTCCTCCCCTTTGTTTCACATCCTAATCCCTTATCATGAGGACAAATGTGTGAAATGGGGTGCTGAGCACTCTGCTGAGCATTCCCTTTCTCCCACCCCTGTGCACCTTATCATTGTCAGATCATACTCCCTTCAACTGCTAGTTGCTCTTTTGTTTTGAAGAAAATTGGCAAATCTACACTGGAAAATGCTAGTTTTGTTTGCCTTAAACGTTAAAGAAACAGAATGGTAAATACCACCAATTTTAACACAAAGCGGGTACCTTGATTGTGTCCCCTGACAATTTAAATGAAATGCAAATTATGTTCTGCCTGTGAATCAAAAACTCTCCTACTTTACTGAGTGCATCTGATACCATGATAAAGAAAATACTGGTGAGTTTGAAGGCAGTACTGAAATGCATAATGCTAGAAACACAAACATTTTTTCTAAATAAGAAGGTGCTTTAATAAAAAAATACTTTAATGAAGGACTAATTGCCTCCAAATGATGGCAGTTGAAAAAAGATGTTACAAGCAGCTTCTTACTCAGAAATTAGTAGCTGAGATCAATAAAACATAAAATGTAGGCATATTATTGATGCAGATACTGATGTAGGTAATGTAAGCATAATACTGCTAAAACGAGTTGAATTCCATGAAAAAAGCTGATGAAATAGAATAACCAATGTCTGTTGAGGCTGACTTCAAGTAGCTAGTGTTCAACCAGTTTGGTTTTTATATGGCCTTGAAATATATGCCAACTATAGCTGCTAAATCCATATTGCAATTAGAAATGGTTACCTTTGTTGATAAAAAAAAAATTAAATGGAAGAAAATAAAAATAACATACCATGTTCACACACAAAACAAAAAGAGCTATATCAGGGACATCAGGGAAGGTGGAATACTATAACAACACATTTTATATTGTTATACTATTCCACCCACCTTAATGGAGAACCCTTCGGTGTGGCTACGCCATAGCCTTTCGAATCCAGATTTCCTCCCACTTTCATGGTGTCACATGGCTTTCGTTGCTCAATGTATTCATTCATGGTGGACTCCAGCAGGAAGGCAAACTTGCCCTTGGATTTGCGGACACGAGCTACTCCCTCTGCAGTAGTCCTAGTGAACACTGATGGCTCAGCTGATTTCATGTAGGTCCACATCTTTTCATACACTGCTATTTTTGATCTCTGGAGAAAATCAAAAACAAGTTAGAACAAAAGAATGTTGCAATGTTTCAGAATGGCACTGCTCAAATAAAACCAATCATACTTAATTTTTCAGACATTTGAAGTTGGAAAAATCTTGGAGAAGGGTTTTATTTGAATTCCATTATTTTAAAAGAGACAAGAAATAAAAATATAAATACTACAATAGCAGATACTATTTTTAAGTTTGGCTACCCTCTAGCAGTCAAAAATGAAACCTGCAAAGCTGAATTTACTGTTAGACAGAGAAAGTTCACACAGTCAGTGTATGGTAAAGTGTGTGTTAGGGAATGATCTATGAAATAGATGTCCACAATCAGCCTGTACTCTTAAGAGAAACAGTAAAATAATCTCCCCATAAATACTCAGCTGAATCTTAAAGCATTTCTCTAACACCCACTTCTTATACCTTCACAATCACAATAGCTTAAGTAAGATTTCTGCTTTCATAATTCAAGAGTCCAGAATTGACCTGATTTATATTCAAAAATACTATACAATATTTGAATACATGGTTCACAATAAAAAGATGGAAACAGCAAGTTGGGCCAAATATTAAAGGAAGTAAAATGTCACAAGTATCTTTCTTAAAGAATTAGGTATGATTTTAGAATTGCAGTATCAGTGGATTTATTTTAAAGACTCTGATCCTGCCATTAACTGAGTAAGAAATCTACTTTCTCAAAGAATGCACAAGAATTCACAGATTTGAGTGCATTAGTTGGAAATTTTCCTGTCCGGGGATGATGGAGTAACTACAGGTAAATATGTAAGCAAAAATAAAATTTCTTCATAAAAAATTAAAGCAAATAAAATTTTTCCCTAAAAGAAAGGAAAGAAATGCTGTCAGGCTGAGAAGCTTCCCATGATCATTAGATTCACTCAACAACTCCTTTGCTTCCTCCAGCAATAGCAATATATACATGCAAACCAGCAGTGTGTCAGCTGAACACTACACACTGTTTTTATAATAACAGATGACACTTGTCTTCCCCTATGCATGCTGCAAAAAGGACTTTTTAACCTAATGCTCAAGTCAGCTTTTATTTGAGTCAAGAGGAGTTTCTAGCTAAGCAAGATTTGGTCTATGAGTCTGTTCCTACACCGTGCTGAGCACTCCAGGAAAATATTCATTATTATAAAGCCCCAAAACAAAGGGCCTTAGATTATTTAAACAAATACCAAAGTCTGTAATCTAAGTATTACATAAATTACAAATGGCTTTAAGAAGCCTGGAACGGAGCTTTTTTAGACATGAGAGTAATTTCCCTGAAGCACTTCTTTTTACCAATTACTGAATGACTGTACTGTTACTTAGAAAATAATTTGTTAGGGAACTAAGTCTATCCTGAAAATAAGTGGCATTGAACTAAAAATGTTCAATAAAATGCCGTATAGCAGAACATCATAAATTATGCTTTCCTTTTTTAGTTTGTCTGTATGCATAATTTTATCTTTCTGTCAAATATAATAACATCTGAATCAACAACAGCTGTGTATGTCCATAATCACATCCTGACTTGTCACCCTTTCTTTCCACTGTAGTCACAGCTATTTTACATTTACATAATAGTGGCTGGGAGCAGAGCATAAACTAAGCCACCAATGCATTCTTTTTTTGCTTTACACTGATGTAATTTCATGGATTTAAATTTACAGAAAGAAAAAAATGGAAGAGAGTAGTAATAAATGAGTCATAATTTCAACAGTATTTTCTTACTTTTGTCTGCCTTCACTTCCAAACATTTCACTCATCTTAACATCCATTACATCTAATTCTTTATAAAGTAACCATATAATAGGTCACTTTCATTTAAAACTTTATGCAGCACATAAACAGCTTGATTTGTAACAGGAAACACTGCCCTAAATCAATTGAAAAAGGTTGCATTTCAATTTTTTTTTTTTTTCTGTAGAATCTAGTCTCCTTTCCCTATGAAAATGGGAAAAATACGGAAAGTCTAACAAGGTATCTGCTCTCTAAGAACATTTTCTTCTCCCAGACTTTCATTTGTTTGCATTCAATTTCTACATGTCAACTCAGAGTGAAAATTGAAGAGTGAACTAACAAATATTTTTTATTGTCATATAAGGAAACACTGCAGCTTTCCCTGCAGTCAGCCAAGCTGAAATTTTGGGCTTTTCTGAGTAGAACTGCTAAAACTAACTACTTTCCCTCTAGAGCAATCTGCCTGGAAAATACAACTCTCACTGCATCTAAACCAGAAAATATGAGTATATAAGAGCTAACAGTATCAAAGTTCCTCTTTTTCTTTATGTTGGCTTTAAAATGATTTTCCCTTCTCTGCTTTCAATGCAGATTTAAAACAAGCTGAAGAGGTGTCCAGAGTTTCTGACATTTTGCTCAGAAATGACAAAATGACGAGAAAATGTCCTGAAGGCTCATCTTCAACCAGATAATCACCACTGACAGAAAAGTTACACATGATTCCAATACCAAAAAGTGAATTGCTTCCAAACCCAGAAAATGTTAGACTTGGCACACAACTCTTCTTGTACCATTGTTTCAGGCTAGGTCTTAATTTATATATTATGAAAACAGCTTTTGTGTAAATCTTGGGTGCTGAAATTTTATCTTTATCCCTGTTTTGTGAAAAATATTTTTAGAAATGGCACATAAGAATGACACATATCATCACATATCATATCTGTGACAGAGATTAGAAATCATTTGAAAGAAGGGCCTCAATTGCACCATTCTAAAGAAAGTGATCAACATAGTTCAAATCTTCATTAAGCTTCAAATTTTGCATATGCAGTAGTATTTAGTATTTGCAGTTAATTTTAATGTTTCCCTCTGTATTTTGAAAGAAAAGAAAAAATAAAAAGAGCAACATTGATTTTCCTTCTTTTTTCTCTTAACCATTTAGGACTGAAGTGAAAGAAGGGCTGTCGCCATAGGCTTTTTTACTTCATTATAGTGTCTTCTCTTTAAAATGAGAACTTGCATAAAATATTGAAAAAATTTCTGTGTCTACAGGATGATTTAAAAGAACCATGAAATTTTTGTGACCAATATTGTTTCTACAGCAAACTATCTGATCTCATTACTTCAATACAATGGCTTGTACAAGTATTTTGAAAATCTTAAGAAAACAATTCCAGTCCTTCGTTTTCTATTTCTTTGGGAATTAATTTTTGCATGTCATCACCTAACAAATTTGCAACCACTAGATACTCTTGAAAATGTAACAAGGTAATAAATACAAAGCTGCATAAATCTGCCTGTCCATCAGCATCATGTTTTTAAGTATCATCACAGCTTCATTCTAGTATAAAGAACTATTTTTACCCATATATTGTGGTTACCACCTCAATTTATGATGGACTGCAACTGGAGTACCAAGAATAAAATATCTAACTTTCCACAAAAAGAACTAAAAATGTATTTATGGGTGAAACATAGGGGAATATAAATAATTGGTAGGAGGGACTATACTCATTAAAAAAAAAAAAAGACCGGTGTAGTTAGGAACATTTCAGTGAACAGTATCCATTAAAAATGAGGTACCAAGCATCCTAGCCATTTCAGCTGGATCCCTCCAGAGTTCAAGTAAAGAGGCAGATACTTCAATGTGTGCTTTATTTCATCCTAACACACATATCTCACACAGGATGCACAGGGCTGCTTTTCTTTCTCCTTTCTGTCTACAGAAGAAATCTAGAAAACTGGGCTGAATTGAACTCCTTGATGAGTTTCATGATGTGAAGGTCCAATCACTATGTGTTAAAGTGAAATTTATAACTTATAAATCATCTTTCCGCAGCTAATAGAACAGATTTGCAAGCTTTTCTATGGGTATATCTGTTGCAATAAAAAGGTTATTTCATTTGAGACACTGTCTTTGAATGGATATTGTCTATAGTTTCCAAATCACATTGAAATTTTTTTAATGGTTTACTGAGTTCAGTTTTGCCAAATCGAAAACAGTAAAGGTGCATGAAAATGCCAAACACGGAACTCCTTTCAATTAGGCAACTAGAAGAATTTTTCAGTCCATCTTCTTGACTTCTAAAAATTCCTTAATCTCCACATTTCAGATAAATAATGACCTAATTAGCTGTGTAATTTTCAAGCAAGGGTTACTGGCTCACAGCATTTATTCAGAGCTGTGTTCAAACACTTAAACTCACTTGTTCAGCTGAGCTTAACTTTCATCTGCTGGAGACATGAAATAAAACAGGAAGCACTGTTTATTATGCACTGCTTGGGGTGTCCAAGCTCCCTGCTTTCCAGCTGGCAAATGATGAGGATTACATACCAACCACACTAATGCAGGAAAGCAAATGAGAATGAAGTAATCAATAGAGACAGCACATGAATGGCTATTTAGACTATTTCCTAAAGCTCCAACCACATCCCCTCGAGTTAAATTTTCTCTTTATTATCAATCTGAAAGTCAGCAGATTAAAAAATGCATTTCCTTCCCACCACCCAAGACCCCAAAGCAAAATGCACACAGCCAAATCCATAAGCTGAAACAAAACCTGCAAGACTCCATGTTACCAACATAGGCTTTCAATGCTGCACATCACATCAGTACTGTAGCTTTACATGAATCAATACTGCAATGCTGCTTTAATTATCACTGGCTTCAGTATCCCTCCGGGTATCTCTTTTGCATGTTTTTTTTTTTTTTTTTTAAACAGGATCAATTAGCTTTCCACAGACTAAAAAACCTGAAAACTCCAACAAATGGTCTTGTGGGGCTAAAAATATAGCTAAAGTATTGCAGAAGTTACAAAACTATACTGCATATAATTGCAAAGTCACGTTATTTCACATTTCCAAGCATCTTACAAAAGTGGTTGGTAGGCATAGCCGCTCTAATGGATGCACCAACTTACTCTGAAGAACTCTTTGGTTGACCCTGAGTCCAGTGTCCCATAAGCAATTTCAGTTTGTTTGGCAAGGTCTTCTGCACTCTCTATGGGTGAGACCATTCGCTCAACAGTCAAGAAAGCAGCGAGGTTAGCAGTGTAGGATGAAATAATGATGAGCGTGAAGAACCACCAGACACCTCCGACAATGCGACCTGAGAGGGATCTAAACATGAATAAGATAATGCACATTTTCCTGTCTCATGAGCCACAAAGAGTGAGAGAGAGAGAGAGAGAGAGAGAGACAGTGAAGGCACCATTATTGCTGAACATTTGTCTTTAAGTAACAATCAATGGGAGGAAGATCATTTGCATTTTAAATATTAATAAATGCTTCTCCTCTCAAAACTTAATGTCTACAGTGTAGTCCACTGTACTAATGTGTATCACACGTACACAGAAGCTTAAATCCTCTTCAACAGTAATCTCAATGCTCCTATTATTTCAGGACATGCCTAAAATTAGGAAAAATTTGTCAAAAAATACTGGGTTAGTAATCTCTTTTTGGAGACAAAAGTAAAGCATGGTAGCTGAAAATCAGTAGCTTTCTCAGTTTCCTTTTTAAAAAATGCAAAAGGCTTTGCATATAGAGTATGTTGACTCTAGGATTAAAATGTTCCTGTCACCCAAACTTCTCAAAAATTCCACAAGCTACTGCAATCATTCATTGAACATTCACATTTTTCTTCTTTAAGAAGCAAGAATTTTGTGATAAAAGAGACAGTTCTGTTAAGTAAAAAATTATTTTTTTCTTTTCAATACCTGCAATTTGATGAGAAGGTTGTTGAGGAGTAATGCACATCCACTCTTAATCAGTATCAGTTTTATTGCTACCTTCAATAATAGAAGGATTAGGCCAATGCTGAACACTCAAAATTTCACTGCAAAGGGCTAAAATGAAGCCTTTAACTTTGAAAGATTGGATCATAATATTTAATTAAAAAGTTTTAGTTATTGCCCACTAAAGTTCCAGAACTTCTTAAAAGGTTGAGAAATTCAGGACTGCATGTATTACACTAATCATGTACTAGATAATCATGTATTATAGGACTAACCATGTATTATAGGACCAAATATGTAATGTATCTGAGGCATGTGCTATGTAAGGCACACCTGAGCAACACAGCCTGGCTTCTCAGAAACAGTCAAATATTGTCTCTCACAGACAGCAATATTTGTGAAGCAGCACTGTAGAACTTGAAACAGAAGTGGGACATTCCTTGATGCAAGGGAGATATTCAGCACAACGGTGTGCATTTCATGGTTATAACACAATGGAACCAATCTAGCAACAACACAGCTCTTCTGAAGTCAACCCAGTGGAATTTCCCCTGTGTGAACCTGCTGTTTCTGAGAGCTGTTCGTGGTTTATGCACATTGACATAGGTAAAATAGTAGGAATGACTGAAATTCAAAGCAGATTATCTGTTGCTCTTATAATGGCTATTAAGAAAGGAAGAAAAAAGAAAAAAAAAGAAAAAATGAAAAAAAAAAAAAGGCTTCCTGAAGAAAAACACTGCCAGGAAAATTAACGAAGGAAGATTTTATGCTTCAGTGTTGAAGATAAAATGCAAATGTAAAAAGATTTGACACAAACCTTGGGGAAATATCACATCCTTGTTGCATAAAGGCACCCAGGGAAAACCAGAGGCTGTTGAATATGCCAAACTCATTGGGAGGCTGGTCACTGGGTCCTTCTTTCCCATCCTCTGGTTCTTCTGTGTGCCACTCATATGGACTAAACCTGCTAACTAGGAACAGCACCACACTGACACCAATGTAGGCAAAGACTATGCACATCCAGATCTCATATGCCAAAGGGTCCAAGAAGGAAAACACTCCCGGTTTAGATTTCTGGGGCTTTTTGATCATAATGGATATCCCCAAACTCATAAAAGGCTTAGAAAAATCAATGACCTCTTCTCGTACCAAAGTGATGGTCAGAGGCGCAACAGCAATCTCTGCTTTCTATAAAGAAAAAAGAAATATAGATGTATAGATTAATTGGTGTGTGCTTAAACACTTGGTTAAGCAGCTAATTCCAAAGGTATGTTATTAACATTAGGACACTGGCTTAAATGCTCTTTGTAGCATTTTTCTCTTTCTTTCTATCACACTCTGCATTTACTCAATACGTTTTCAGTAAAACATACACATTGCAGGTTTTTATTTTACAGAATTATGCAAATACTTAATTTTTCTGCTAAGGAGAAGACTCTTAAATCTTATAGAGGTGAGCAGCAGTGTAAGAAGATAATTTTAGACATTTAGATTTAAATAAAGGAATTCAAGAAAGAATGGAAAATGGGAATGACCCAATTGTCACTGACCGTGTAGAGATTTTTTAAGATCCCAGAAACAGTAATTAATTGTCATATTTTCGTAACACATAATAATGTTTTGAGGTAAAGCAGTTCAAAGACCCAAGAAAGCTCCAAATGGCACAAGGCTGCAAAAGTGATTAACTGTTGCTGGGATTCCACCAAACTTCACAAAATTGTCTCAAGGGAAATATAGCTCAATAAGATTGAATTAGATTTTAAACAGCAAAAAATGGCAAGTATACAGGGAATAGGTGTGCAAAATCATGTGATGAAAGGATAAAAGGTGTGCTGAATCCATTTCCATTAGTGTCAGGAATATTTATAAACGTGTTTCTAACATGTTTTTTGGATGAAGATGCCAATCTTAAATGAATCATTATTGATGGAGATGATTAGGGCTGCTAACAATGATGTCTGTATGCACTATAAAATATTGGAGCTAAGCTAATGGATCATTTTTCTCATTAGGGACGCTGCATTACATTAAGGTTTGTTCCATGCCTAACCTTGCCTTTTACACTAAAGCTGTCATTACAGTAGCACTTCAGATAGGAATTGTTTGGGGACCTGGGTAAAAGGATGCAACTCAGAGTGCAGAACACATGCAAGAGCTGCTGAAACCTTTCTCCTGTTCATCATCATAGTACTGTGTCTAGGTGTAGTCACAGAGCAGAGCCCATGCTCCGTGACCCGTGTGGGACTTCTATACAGCTTATGGGCTCAGGAGAGTAACAGTATTTTGTGAACACTTTGTTGTTTCAATAGTTTAAAACATGCTGAAAAATACGAATGTGCTCAAATAGTTTAATCCAAGTGTTATCTAAATAGCTTGTTTGCCAAAGAAAATATTGAAATGGAGCTTTATTTTCCTCTTGCAACTTTGAAACAGGCAAAAGCATTTTCAATAATTCGTGGTTTTTATTTTATGTGCTAATTCATATAGAGCCATATATGTTTTATGGAATTTAATTTTAAACCAATACTGTGTAGTTAAAAATTAGACCTATTTTGTCAGCTTTGCAATTGTAAATAACTCAAAAGAACTGACTCGTTCCAGTGCAATGGCCCAAAAAAGAACATTTGTATTAAGAGGGCTGTATATTAAGCATCAGATTTTATCTGTCATTCTGAAATAGTTGTGATGCAAACACCAAAATTTTATATAAAGATATTTCATTTTAAGCAATGCATCTGAAATCATAATTTTGCAAAGGTATCAGAAATTACCTGTGGTGCTAATGTCTCAGGTAAACGTTATGATAACACTGCTAATTCTCTGAATCTCAATTTACATTTTGTTTTACAAGGCATTTTTAAAAAAATTGGCTTCTTAACTCCTTGTGATTACTTAAGTCAGGCTGAAATAGATGTTTTATGAAAACAGCTATTATATGAGGAAGGGTAACATGTCTAAAATATATTTTTAAGTTGCCTGAAAATTATAAAGTAAACTTAGTTTCTGTAGTCTAAAGATTGTAGGATGGTTTTAACTACTGGCTTTTCTCTATATTTTTGTTTTTCATCTAACTCATAAGTAGCTTTTCTCCAGAAGAGTGGTCTCCTTCTTTAGAGACGTGTTTTGTATTTCTAAATTTTGATTTCTGAGAATGCTTAATGTGGAGTCCTTTAATTAAGTGAAAGACTCATGGCAACGCTGATCTCCTTCTGCCAGTCTTCTCTGTGTTTGTCACACAGTGGTATCTTCATTAACGCAGTGCAAATGACAGACCTGGTCACTGGTCTTCAAAGGTGTTGGCTAACAGGGGTTTTTTTGTGTCTGCAGATTTCTACTGGGGTTAAAACATAGATCCCTGGGAGTTTTTTGTTTTCACGGTGTGAGTTGGAAAAGTGACATTGCCAATTTAGTGTGAATTAAGGAGATTTTTAATACCTAGTTAACACAGTGCATATTCTATGTGAAGTGCTGGAGAGGATTTATCTTACCAAATTTAAATGCTCAAATAGGGTATGCAGAACTTGAACAACATCAGAACTAGCTGCCTACAGTGCTTGAAGGAGTTAAGGAGGAGAAATAGGAACTTAACCCATTTTTTACAATAGTGATCTAGTATCAGATAATTCATAATGTAGATAAATCCATTTCATGCCCACAAATCTAAAGGGAAAATATATAGCTAGGTCATAATTAAATGCCAACAATTTGGAGAAACTACAGCCCCCCAGACTGAGCATATTATTGTTTTTGTAAGACTATTGTGTGCCATGTAAACCCTACATAAACTCTTCATTGCAAAAGCTAAATAATGAAAATAGCTGTGCATGATAATTAACAGCATTTCTGCTTTGCCCAGTTAATGTACACCATATAATTACGGATTTAAATGATTAACAATATAACTATGGTGCAGAAACAATTAATGATTTTGTTGCCAGTGAAATCTGTTTTGACAGAGACTAATGATACTTCACAGCTAAATCAACAGCGTCTGTAACAGCATTTCAATCAAGGCTCCACCATTACCAAGTACAGATGCATTCTGGATCCTTCCAATATTATACAATGAGACAAGAATGATTCTGATGGTGAGAGACATTTTCTTTTTCAGAATATATAATCATTATAACCTTGTGAATAAAATATATGCTTGATACAAGTATTGTGAAGGTAGTAAAGATGAGAAAAATCATGCAGAAAGTGATTTTAATCTCAGAAGCTCATAGCTTCTGAGATTTCAAACAGAATTGAGTTGTGACATTTTGTGTTAAGCAGTGAAAGAAAAGCATTCTGTGTCAGGAGAACGAATATTTAATTGGAGCTGACTGCTAGTGAATTTGGAAACACCTGTTACATGTACTTAATGGCATTTCATCCCCAGCCAGCACTTCTTCTGCGAGCTAGATATCAAGGCAAATAGAATCCACGTGACTACTGCATGCCTTTGGATACATCAGGGACAAATGAACAAGTTTTCCTGGTAGTTTTTATAATGTGCTAAAAACAAAACAGGAAAATATGCAACCCTCCCCATCATGACATTCTGTACCATCTTAGCAAAACTGTACCCCACGGGACATGACAGAAAAATCAACCACAGAGTTTAGGAAATGACTAAGCTACTCTGTGCAGCACCTGAGTGTCCAGGTACCAGAACAACCTCTGGTGTATACAGATCTTAAAGGAACATGGGATAAAATTTCCACATGTCCACTCTCAGTAATGTGGATAAGACTAAGGGGCATTGGGGTATGATGGTAAGAGCAAGAGGGCAGAGGAACTTTTTGTGTTACACAGAAAGGGTCCAATCTCACTGGCCAGAGCAAAACTGTCAGTTAATCCATTAACATGTTTGGGAATTAAAAGCTGTAAAATGTTTCCCAAACACACCGTCTCATCAGCTTGCTAATTCAGTTACAAATTCTCTCCCCAGTCCTGGCTGCAAATAAAAAGCCTTGCTTGAAACACAGCCAACTACTCAGACTACTTGTGTTTATGATTAGGGGATCTATCAGAGAAGATGAACATACTCTTCTAGCAGAGCTTTGCAGAAAAGTCTCTGGCTGACTGATTTTTCTGCTTTCTGTATGTGGAATAGGCCTGGGAACCTGATGCTCTGTAAATCGTCTGGCAAGGACTCAAGGAAGTTGCAGGGAGGATGCTCTTGATGGATTCCCTGTGGAAATCTTTAGCAGAAAACTTTGTAAGTGTCAGAAAGAACAATTTCCTTTAAAGCTACACCTGTAAAAGAACATTAAGCATGCTTGGTGTAGCTCTTGGCCTGAAGGCCCAGTGGCACTGGACAGGCCGCGTTGCTGCCGTGAAAGTCACCCGACCTCTAAACCTGCATGGCCACATTCAAGCTGCTTGTAGAGCAAGGCCTCTGCTCTATCCCAGGGTCCAGCTGGGGTCAAGAATTGTTTTGGACAGTAATTATGGGCCAAAAATATACCAGAGACCATTCTTGCAATTTAGCAGAATAATCAGGCAAATTCTCAAGCACAGGGACACTCCCTGGTGCCACTGACACGCCAGGATAGATATAGCCTCAAGGAGCCTTAAGACAGTGGAGCAAATGTACTAGGCAACAGCTGACTTCAGTAAAAAAGCAGTTCCAAGAGCTTTGCTGCAGCTCATTCCCAGGGCCCAGTCCCAGAATCACAAAAAGACTGCAGCCATCCTAAACAGAGAGTGGAAAGAGTCTCCTTGCCACTCTTTTCCATTACAAAAAATGAAGTGTTGGCCTTGTATTCTGGGCTTCTTCATGCAGGTAATTTGCAACAGGTTCCTCATGCCTGTGAGCTTTACTGCTTTCAGCCCTGTTAAAAGCTGTAGGTGTTGACACATCTGTGTGAGCTTCCTTATAACACTTTTTATTTCAGTCTAGTCCTAGGGCAGTTTGGGTTTGATGACGTAAATTTTTTAAGATTAAGGAAAGAAAAAAAATACCCCAAACAAACAGAAAATGAAAGTGTGATATCAAGTTTCCTCTATAATTTTCAACTAGATGTTAGGACACAGAAACTCTTTTGCATCTGAGCAAAAGAGTTTTCCCATAAATAGTAATATTTCTTGGATTATTGAAAAAATATTCTAGTATAAAACAGTGCTTGGCCATTGATGTCCATGGGTTTGCTACTGCAATCAAAAGCCAGAGAAGAAGTAACCTCCATACTTGATAAAATAAATCTGTAAAATCTTTATCTTTTAATATCCTAAGAGTTGAGCTGCTTTCAAGCCACTGAAGTAGATACACATGCTTGGTGACATTCAGTGTTTCTGCTCTTTAAAGACAAAATTGAGGTTGGTTCCTTCATGAACTTCCAATAACATGGAGAGTTTTGTGAACCTGATATAACCTTTCCATTCCAATGGGGAGGGGAGTTCACTGAAATTTGGGGGCAATATTTCCCACACTCCTACAGCACACAGACTGTTTCATTCTGCAGAGTCCCTTGAACTGATGCTTGTGGAGAATTTATCAGCTATGCTAAACTGACAGAAGGGAACTGACATGGAGCTGCTACAAAAGCTACAAGGCCTTTCCAACATATGGCCCAAACCGTCAATGGAATTGTGAAAAATGTAACTAGGGATGGATCAAATGGTATGGAGGAAGATTTTATGGGGATGTTGAAGCATGTTATGAGTTCATGGGTGGAAATATTCACACCTGAGTAGTTTGAGGATTTTTTTTTTATTCTATCACTGAAATGAAAAGTTTCTCTAAGAATTCTGACTGGTTCTCAGTGCAGATACTAGCAACTGCAGTCATCAGCAAGTTCAGCTCTGAGTTTTGCTACTTTTGGTAACACCAGATATTGCAAATATTTATTTAGGTTCGTTGGAGCTATTTTCTTTATATATTGGAACTTTATGTGTCAAAAGAATTGCTAAAAGTTAGGGTATTCTGAAGAATCCTTCTCCAGATCACTATATAACAGTTCTCAGTTGTTAAACTTACCAGGTTTGCTCTTAAATTTTATTATTGATGGTCATCTTAAAAGTCTATTTTCCTTGTGAATTGCCTAAATATGTACTTGTCTGTAGTGGTTTATTACCTGTGTTTAATATATATGATGGTGGATTTTTAATTTCTCAAACTAGACCAAGAATCCCATCTTTTTAAAAAGATCTGTCCACCATTTCATGAAAATGAGTTAATGAGTGATATTCTTCCCCACCAAGTTTTACAGTGTGTCAGGAATAGATGGTGTCTAACATTACCAAATTTTTAAGGGATATACAAACTACAGTTGTTCTAATATTTCAAGGTACTGGTTGAATAAATAGTAGAACTTGCATGAAACTATTTATTTTATCTTGAAAATAAGTGAAAACACACAGATCTGAAACAAGATTCTGTTTCTTTTCTGTGACCCTGAGATTAAATAAAATGCACATATACTTCCTATTTTATGACTTATACTATGATAAATTAAATCCTGCTTCAAAAATTGGTATGCTTACCCCATAAACAAGTTCTCCCACCATCCCATTCCAGATTTTTGTCTCTGGATCCCTTGCTCCATATTTTCCATCAGGAACAATGGCAATTTTGTACTTGATACCAATATGTTTTGCAATTTCTGATGCCAGATCTACACAGTATCCTTCAAACTTGTCATTCCCTTCAAACGTATCATGGTTTTTCTTGAACATAACATATGGGGCTTCCTATAATGAAAGAAGTAGAACTGTAAAGGAGAAGTGTACTGAATATAGTCTGAAAAAAAACAAGCATGTCATGAACTGACTGAACAACACACACTTTATAAATATAAAGTTCATGGACAGTATTAGCACGTTTAAATTAAAATGTATGAGCAGAAATCCTTCTGGCAAGGTATACTCTTTACACTAATTCGGATTATACATTTCACAAGAATTAGCAACCTTACTTTGTTTTAAATGGAAGACCTTAGTGCAGTATACACTAAATTTAAAGCATGAATAGAGGTTGGGCCTATACAGTGCAAAGGGCTGTGAGATCATGAAGGTACAATTTAGACTTCTGACTTCAGTGAGTAAGCATATCCCCTAACTCAGTGGGGTTACTGCCTATCTAATTTCAGATGCAGAGCCTGAGTGACTTCCTTTCTTGAGGCTTAGAATGTATAGTTCCTAAGAAGCCACATATATTTTAGTGTGAACATTGAAATACATTCCCAAGGAAATATGCATCTTCCCTTTAAAATAAACAGTACAGATTCTGCAAGGTTGTTTAGGATGAACTTAAGTGATATGCATGGACAAGAATGGTATAAAGTTGACAGTGACTTTACATGTTGTATGAAAAAGAAGTACCAAATATTTTTGGACAGTGAGTGCCATTGAAAATGAGTAAAACCTGTCTTGAAGAGTGGATCTTGCATTCCCTGTATAAATCATATTATCACAATAGTGAACATTGTGCTACTGGGAAATCAAGGTCATTTTTCTTTAAGCAAAACTATACTTTCTGATGGTATTTTAAATCACTTCACATAATTCATATTCAGAGCCAGTTCCAGATGAAATATTTGTCTAATATAAAGGGTGACTTAGCTCACCCTTTGTTTGAATTTACATCAGAAAATACTGTCAACTTAAGTTTTCTCTAGTCTATCCCTGGCAAATGTTGGTCTTTTGACACTAACACTGGTAGTACTCTCCCCTATTCACATCTTTCCTATAGGAATAATTAGTACAAAAATAAAAAAATAAATTTAAACATGTAGTGCAGCAATGTCTGCTTCACTGAAACTACAAGAATGTTATCTGTAAGCAACAATAATGTTGTAACCTCTATTAGCTGTCTAACAAGGGAGGATAGGTGGTATTACATGAGTGCAGGGCAATGCCTGTATAGAGTTTGCATCTTCAAAGGAAAACTGCTGAGTATTACCAGCAGCTTGCACCTTTTCTTGTACCCCTATCCTTACTTAAATCGCCTTGATTTCAACCACCGCTCTTCTAGAGGAGGAGAGAGAGAAAAGCAGGGAGATCTTGATCTCTACAGTAGTTCTTGATTTTCGGAAATATTTTGGCCACGTGTATAGAATGTTCCTCCCTCACACAGCCTTTTTGTTCTCATAAGAATGAGAGACAAAATCTGTGTCTTTCCACATGTGTTATTGCACACAAAAAGTTTGAAAATAAACAGAAGTGAAAAATACTGTGTCCTGTCTGTGATTTAGCCAACTGCTTGCTAGAAGGGCAGCCAAGTCTGTCCGCTGTCCTACATTTGTGAACTCTCCTTACAAGCTTCAGCTACATTGTTTGCTGCTCCTCAAAAGCAATTTTGCTTTCCAAAGACCAGAGTTAGTGATTTCTAGCTCTTCTGTTTCAGCCATAAATCCCTGGCCAAAGGCATGCAACCAGAATCACACCAAGAGATAATTCTGGCAATGGACTCAAAAAGGACAGGCACAGAGTATGCCAGATCAGCTTGCTCCTTCTTCCAAAACCCAGGCCTGCACCTCACCAGTGGCAGGGCAGCTGCAAAAAAAGTATCCTAACTGTTTCTGCACAGCAAAGCCAAGTGACAGATGCCTCATTTTTTCTATTAAAAGTTAAGTGAACTTCAGCCCTCTTACCCCGGAGTTCTGTGAGGGAACACTGAGAAGGGAAGTGGGGTGACCCAGTACCATTCTTGGTAAGTACAAGCAGAGGCCATCCCACCCAGTGGAGTGACTGGAGTGACCACCAAGGTCTGACAGGGATCTGTTGGGTGCTTGGAGGAACCGCATTGGTTCTCATCCCCATCCACCTCCCGTTCTTACACTGATCTCACTGATTTAGAGAAAAATACAGCAGGGAGCATTTTTTGTAATGCAATTATCTTATAGAGTGAGGTAGCATGCCTTGCTATGACTGCTTTCAAAGAAGCAGCAACTGTGTATGATCTGCCAGTGTGAAATAATATGATTAGAGATAACAGCAACACCTACTACCATTTGCTTACCATGTTGATCTTTCCCTCCTAACCTATTTCATACCTCTTTGATTGTTGTGCCTAATTTACCTGCCAAGTAATCAGATATCAATTTTCGAGATAGCATTTGATGGGGAAATGTGGGTGGGACTGTATATGAATTTCTGATAAAGACTGTTTTTTAAAAAAAGAAATCAAATAGTAGTCCTAGTTAAATCCGGTCCATTTCAGACTTTGAGGGCATTTCAAGTTGATGAGGTGTTCAGTTGTTATAATAAAAAGACGCTGAAAGGCAAGTTTTACTGGTTTGCTAACAAGCAACTTACAGCAATGAACTTTCAAGGTCACACTGCGAAGTCATGAAATATCTGAATTCATCAACAGCATGTACTTAGCCATATCATAATGCTCTTTTCTATCTGTGGCACTGAAAACGGCCTTTTTGTTCTGTATAATCCATTGCAATAGAATTTTCAAAGTTAGTAGTAAGGTTAGTGTAATCATGGTAGCCTAAAAATGCAAGATATGCAAGTTGTCTGTGGAGAGGTAATATCTTCTATTTAATCAGCTGAAATAGCTGAAAACTATTTTTCATTGTTTCCAGTTGTAGTATCTTGTCTAATAGAAAGATTATCTCTCCCCACCATCTTTGTGCTTACTGTATTTTTGGACTATGAGCTTTTAACCTACTCATATAAAACACATATCTGACTAACTGCTGAATGAGGTTTAACATTGCAATATTTGCAAGATTTCAGCTGCTTAAGAGTATTCTATGGGGTAGTGAATCAAGGAAAAGTCCACACTGAAATGACCAATGACTAGCACGGAACAGATATTTGAAACGGTGCAAGCTTTACTTATATAATTCACAATTTCATAACAATACTTAACATTTGCAAATACAGGTTGATGTCTGCAATGATTACCTTTATAGATGTAAACAAATCATTCCACCACATTGCCACAAATTCATGTGTACAGTTAAATGCTCACAATCGATGATTCTTACTATAAGGGAAGCCGGACAAAGTAACTAACCCAAATAACAAACAGATCTAAACTTCCTTTTCCTATTCTAAAGTGGAATTCAAAATATTCACCATTGCAAAAATAATTTGTAAAAGTGACAAATACCTGTGCAAGGAAATTTATGATTTTTAGAACAGGTGTGGGACACATTATCACACTTTATTCTGAAACTTCTGTAAATGTCAATGAAAGGTTTTTTGGTGACTTTTTTTTCTTTTTCTTTTATTTTTCTTTTTTTTCTGAATAAAGTGTCCAGGATTCGGTTTGAAGTGTTTATTATTTTCATGCAACAAACTTCATTTTTTTCTCCAGTCTACTGAAGAATTTAATTAATAAAGTTTCTAATGAAAAAATATTTTTCTATTATGTGAAAAAAGGCTATAATTAGAATTTCTGAGGTAAGACTCTGTCAAGAGTATATCAGTCAAAACAGCGATGGTGATTCTCAGTCACCTAATGAAAGTTGCCTATCATCTTAGATGCCCTAAGGTGACCTGCTTGACCCCAAGGTGCTGCTCTGCAGGTGCTTTGTGCTCGCCCTTTACAGATAGGTCTGATATCCTTAGTATAAGGCATCCACCTATGGGCCACTGAATCCATTTCTATATCTTTGTAGACTTAAAAACTTGGAGCAAAACTTACCCCACGTGCCTGAAAAAGTACATACACTGGCTATAACATCCAGAGGGAGAGGTCACATATACGGCACGAGACAGGCAAGGGTCACCTTGCCAGTGTAAGAAATGGGGGACAGGCTGTATATCCCAGAGCATCTTAAATGTCACTGGATGCAACTGAATCAATACTCTCTGTAAAGTCATCCACATCTAGGTGACTTGGTTGTGAACTGGATCCTGCCCTTGAAACTTCATCTGCCAACACCAAGGATACCTCATTAAGACATTGAACTGTAAGCCACAATGCAGATGGAGCTCATCATCAAGCTTTGGTTTTAAAGGAATTTTGTGATTATTTAGTTTTGCAGTCTCAGAGTTAAGTACAGAGCTGGCTGTATCATGGAATGTATTGGAGAGTTTGGATTAGTCTTCTGAGCCTATTTCCCTAAATTCTATCTCAATAACTTGTGACCATATTTCTAAACCTGCAAAATTAGAGATGATCATCTGCCCTATGTAGACAAGTCACTCACTTTACCTTAGTGTTAGATCCGGGCTGCAAAGAGCATCCCTTCTCCAGTCATGCAATGAGCCTACTGTGCATTTGGAGGTGTTATCATCCCACCCCAAAGGGAATGCTTCTGCACAGGTAGGAGGAAATCTGTCCTTTCCAGAGTGCAGGAGGCTGTGCATCACATGAGGTGCAGAATAGGAACTATAAATGGCAGTTGGTAAAGAACATCAGCTGCCCCTGCTGCCTCTTCTCTTTGAGCTGCTACTGCACCACATAGCTAACTGGGGATAGGCTGAGAGCCTAAACCAAATATGTAAAATAACTTCTAGGTGCTCTCACTATGTTACAAATGAAGAAAACATGTTGCCTAGTAGAAAACGCTGTACTAAGTTCTTTGAGTGCAGAGCTAATTCATTATAATGCAGTTTCTATGCAACAGCCACACAGCCACGCTACAGCAAAGTAAGCACAGACAAATAAAAGCTGAAGAAACAGAGGACAAATCAACTTGTGCTATTCGGCTTTAGGCAAAAATTAAAGCGAGCCATGCTGAAAACCTGTAAGCTTTTCCTATGCTGCCATGACATCTGTCTTTGAAGACTGAAAAGCCTGACAGCACTTCTTGCAGAAGCTTTTCAATTTAATGTTGGAAAATATGCATGCAACCAAAACTAAATGCGTCATCTACAATGGTTCAACTTCCCTTCAAGATGAAGAGGGCAATGAAGAGGTGAAAAAATCTCTGTGGCATTTGCAACATAACAAAGAAGAGAAAAATAACAGGACTCTGAAAGTTATTCTAGTTAAATATTTCTTTTCTTTGTGTGTGTGATCATATGCTTGCAGATGCTAAATACATTGCCCCAGCAGGCCAATATTAAGAATCATGGTTCTATTCTGCCTTCAGCATCATGTGTGCAGCTCCCAGAGTGTATGAGAGATGGGCATGATAAGGCAAAATTCACCATACATTCTTATTCAAACCAAATTCCAATATATTTCTCTTGCACTGTGATTTTGAAACATTGAAAGGGGACAGTTTTGGTCAAGAAGTTGTGCTGCTTTCAATTAATTGCATTTATCCAAAAATGACATGCTGCATAAACACAGGGCATGCTTTGGAATATTAATTCAGCTTTTTAGTTTTTGCAAATGATCCCACCAGTCCCTTCAATACAGGGGCTGGAAAAGTTCTTTTGAAGATAACATTTATTATGCACATCAAAATGCTTCAATGCAAACAGGACAGGCAAGATAACACATTTTAAAAGCTTTCTTGTTTCCCTTTTTTTTCCTTTCGGGTGAACAGAAACCTTTTCTATAACTTTTCATTATTATATTTTACTGGCTTCTCCTAAGCTTGGAGCTATTTATGGAAATTACAGTATTCATGTGTAAGAGCTTCAGTCAAAGGTATCAGGATTGGTTTGAGAGGAAAATTTCGACTGAAAGCTTGTAATTCACATCATTCTCTTCTCAGCTTGGCAAAGTTGAAGGTTAACATCATCTGTTCTAGACATTTCAGATTAGTCACAGAACTTTTCTTGGTGGTTCAGTGCCTGGTCATCCAGTCAGAGGAACAGTAATCCATATGGAAAAATTAGCTCAATGTTACTAGACTGGTGGTTAATACTTGAGCCTTAGTTAGGAATGTTCGCAGCATCTTGGGACTCTTTTCTTCCTTGATCAATTTCTTAAAATAGGATTCTTCATCAGAGGCTGAAAAGAGGAGGACTGTACTGAAGTATATTTTTTTCCATCACCGAGCCTTTTTAAAATTTTTTTTAAATTTTTTTTTAGGAAAAATATACATATATTTAAAATTTCCCATGCAAAATAAAATTAAAAGTTACACAATTTGGTTAGGAGTTACATTCTGAATTCCTGTATAGCACTTTTGTTGTTTTGTATCCTGGAATGGTAACCATCAACAGGAGATTTGTTAAGATATACTTAATGCATAAATGCTGATACACACTGCTGAAAATCTGGTAATTAATTGTATTTTTAGTTAGAAAATGTCTTGATGCCTTCCTTTGGATTACTTTAAACTCTGTATTGAGTTAGAAAAATTATTTCTTAATAACACCTACAGAATATTCCTTCCCCTTTGAGACACAGTTTATTGGGTTAACATATCTTGTCTAAATGAAGCAGGTGAAAAGGGCAGTGAACTGAGATGTAAAATCTTAAAAGCAGTCACGTAAAGGTCACCCTTTGCCAGTTGGCTTTGACAAACATCAGCTTTAAAGGGCATGTCTGAATTCAGAGGAAAAATATGTTAAATATTTTGTTTAAAATACAGATTTGTAAGAAACAACTGTTTTGAAAAATGGTGAATTAAAAATTTAAATGAACGAAACAACTCATTCTTCTTTGCAACCACTCTTTAAAAACACAATAATCCTGGAAAATCAAAATCCAAATCTATTTAGATTTTATTAAAGTAGAAATTTTTCTGTAATGCTGAATAAACATATTAAGAATGCATCTACTAAATTCATGTTTTCATTCAAAATTAACAGTAGATAATCCAGTTTTGACTGGCTGACTGAACCATATTACTTAGAATTTTAGCTCTTGCTAAGGTCAATTTCTGAGTTTATAGTTTACCAACAAAAAGGGACACTGGAACTACAGTAATCTCATTTTATACCCTCTGTTCTATTCCGTCATTTAAAGGTTTTGGGTTTTTCTTTTCTTCCAGTTTCTTCTGGGTCAAGATTTTTCAATTAGAGGTTGTAAGAACTCATATCTTTGAGACTTATTTTAGTAAAAAATGGAAAAGACTGAATAAAAGAAAAAAATTACCACAACTCAATTTTTAAAACCTGATTTCAAGTGAATCATTATATTAAATGTATACCAAAAAAAATCTGTGCAGACATGACAGTCAGTATAATTAAGATATATGGCTCTCATCCTCCCACTAACCTAGGAACTGGCAGACTAAATTAGATCATAACTAGAAATAAGATTGTGTCACACACCAGTATAAGCATCAAAAAAAGAAACACCTTACCAAAATTGTAGTGACAACTACTGTTCTATTCTCCATGGCTGCAGTGTCATTTCCAAGAGTAGGTTCATGCTGAATCAAAACTAATTTATCCATGTCATTCCAATAACCAACCTGCAAAACAAAATGTATTTATTTGCAGTAAGGTCTACATTCTGCGCAACTATAAATATAAACCACTACAAGAACAACAGAGTGATCCAAAGATGGTTTTGTCCAAAGGAAGTGCTGTCACGTTAGGTATGGGAGTATGCATTTACCACTTTGAGTGTACCACCTCGCACCCCTGCTGCACAGAGACAGACCTGGTGTCACGTCCATTTTGCTGCTCCTGATTGATTTGGGCTACTTACTTCAACCTGAGACACAAGGTAAATCCCATTGTCATTAGCTCGAAGCCTTCCTGGGGCATAAATGAGATACAAGAATTTTTTCTCCCCACAAGAATATTTTAATTTGTTAGCCCTACAGATCTTTTGGTCTTAGACAGAGGAATAAAAGGTATCTGGATGACACTTTTGCAATCCCACGGCTGATCTCAATTCCTTGCTCCATCATGGGCTTCCCAGGAGACCCCAGCGCCAGGATTTGTACCAGGCTTGTTCCACTTAACTGCTGGCACTGACCTTTTAGCACCTACATTAGAAGCCCTGTTATTTACACTTTCTTTACACTCACAGGACAGACATTTCCAGCAGACAGTGACTCAGCTCATGCAGGATAAGCATACCTCCTCGAAAGGTGCTTGCTTTTCCCACGTACTGTAAAGCATGGTGAGACTGAATTCTTCCTAAATATATCTCTGGGAAGTGCCTACAGGGAGGCGGAGCAAATCAGGTTTTCCTCTCCTTGGCTGCATTTAGGCTGCCATAACCCTTCCCTGAGCAGCTTTAAGGCAAAACAGCTGCCTTTGTTCGTTGCTGGCAACAAACTTCTCTAGAATTAGATTTGAATCAGTTGTTCTTTTAATCCCATGGAGAAAAACCCCCAAATCTATTTTTTTCCCCTTCTTGCGCATTCTCTTTTCTGCAGGTAGATCATGGCTCTCTATGCAGCCACTGACAAGGCTGCTGGGGCTTTTTCCTCTGACCCAGCACTGGCAGCACTCAGCTCCATGTCAAATGGACAACATGAACACAAACGTGTCAGTAGAACAGTGCTCTCTAATCCCACCTCAAGGGGCTCCCCTGCTTGCTGAGAACCTAATGAATTGGGAGACTGATCTTTCTTCCCAGCATGATTTAACAGACACATGATTTAAAAGGTTTCTATCAATGAGATGCAATTCAACCAGGCACAGCGTAGTATCCAGGAACACCTGGGGATGAGACAGCAGCAACTGTCCCTTGCCCCCTTTCTTGTTTAATTAGGAGTTCATGAGACCAAGAGCTGAGAAAGAGGAATGCCTTGTCTATCTTACTAGAAGAGGAACAGTAATTTCAGTGGGAAGTGGGCTCCAGGCAGAGGTTCAATGTAACTGTCAGGACCAAAGGACACGCTGTGCCTTGGATGAAAAATTTCAGTATGATGGAAACTGGCTAAATGATCAAATCAGTTACATACTCAATATTATTTCCAACACTGTTGCAGAACCCTGATTAAATTCACTGTCACACAGGATTCTGCCTCCATGACATGTTCAGTTCAATGCAATGATGTGATATGAGAGTCTAAAAGAGCAGGGGAGTGCTTCTTGTTCCTGTCTCATATGCATTACATATATATTCAGTATTTTATTAAAATAGTCAACCTTCCTCTTGATTTTCATATTTACTACATCATTAGTTTCCTTCTTGAAAAAAATGCAAGGAGAGGCAAGTCATTCTAACAGTACCTAGAGCAGGTTGACTGAACATGAGTAATTTTTTTTTCTCTTAGTGAAGCAAACAAGCATAAACTGTCCATGCACAGGTTCTGGTATATTTAGTTGAAATGTTCCTTTTCTTTTTGTGATTGCTCTTACAGCACTGGAGCCTTGATTTAGGTGTCTGCAGCTAACAGGAAGTGTCAGCAGTGCTGATATAGTGGAGAGGAAGGTTTTCCTCCTAGTAGTGTGGGCTGCTAAAAAATATTCTTTTTCAGCCAGACAGCCATACAGCCACAGATACAACTGATTATTGAAAATGTGGAGTTCTTGTCAAAAAACTGACCAGTTAAAGGCAAAATATGTACACCAAAATCTGGCAGTTTGGGGAACTATTATGATAGTGAATGATGATTTTTCACTGTGCAATTCTTCACTGCTATAAAGTTCAGAAAGAAAGTAGAAAATGAATGATGTACTATGCTACAGGAGTAAGTACCATATGAAAATTCAGACAGAGATAAGGCATTATTTGAGAAATGACAGGCATCTTTTAAAGGAATTTTAGCTTTTGTGCATTGGTGTGAGCCTGTATGTGTTTGCTGCAAACCTGCACTAAAGTAACTCTGGAACTAGATTACTGAACAAATATGAAAGTTATGTCATGACACTTGTATAAAAGTATAGAGATACACAGTCGCTTTGAGACCACTAAATAGTAGTATGCTTTCTCATAAATAACTCAGCTCCACAAGGAAAAAAAAAAACTCCTCAAAGGATAGGTTTGAATTTAGCTACAAAAGTACCTCCAATTCTGTTTGGGTTGCAATTGAACTTCATAGCAGTTGCATCCACTTATACAGAGGCTAAACTTATATTTTAGGAAAAAATACTGCAAAAGTATTTGCCTCAAAGTAAATTTGCCATAACAGTTTGGCATTTGAATAAATAGTGTCCTTTCTGAAGGCCTGTGCACCTTGTAGTAACCACTGAAGTGATCCTGTTGGAACTTACAAGCCACTGAGGGCAAGAGAACACTAAAAAATTTTGATAATTAATTTTCATGTTGCCAAGTTGGAATTCAGAAGCCAGATCCTAGACTGTTCTGTGCATGTAATGTATATGCTTTGTTTACTTTTTCTTTTCCTTTTTAATTTTTTTTTTTTTTTATTTTGGTGGTAGGATGCATGGTGATTGACACAATTACACAATTACTGAGCTGGGAAGGGACCTCTGGAAGTCACTTGATCAAACCCCTTGACCAGCCTAAAGCCAGCTGCCCAGGACTGTGTCTGCATGGCTTCTGAATGTCTCCAAGGATGAAGACTTCACAACTTCCCTGCACAACATGTGGCAATGCTTGGTCACTCTTAGAGTATAAAAAAAAATTTCCTAATGTTCAGAAGGAACGTCCTGTGTTTCAGTTTGTGTTCATTGCCTCTGGTCCAGTCCCTGGGCACCAGTGAAAAGCAGTATCACTTGATCACAACCCTCCAGTCACAGGAGCCATTCCATTACATCTCTGTGATCCTTGTCCTCCTACCCTTTCCCCTTACCAGTAAGTTTTGTTATGGCTCTGCAGAGAAGAATCAAGTAAGAAGTGCTGTATTAAATGAAACTAACATGAGCATAGGTTAATATTTCCCATTTTATTAAACTGTGTGGAAGTCTGTCTCTGTCTAGCTGTGCCATTTTTTAATGGTCTCTTCACATATTTAGAGCTGTGGACAACAAAAATCACTTTCCCAAAGATTAGAACCATGTGTTACTCTGACTGGAAAGGTAGTTTTGAAAGGATAGTGCTGGGTGACTCATAAGTCATGTTATGTTGGACATGAGAAGAAGACATTAATAATGAAGGCCTCTTAGTCCAATTAAGTAGAGTCATTTCTCACATATTATATAGGATTTGTCAGGCTGGACCACAGAATTGGTCCAATGATCACATATCAAGCACTATCTAACACATGAGAAATAAATTCTTGTGAGTAGCCAGATCTGTCAAAGCTGTTATGACTTGTTATATCAAATACAGGTAATGACTTAGGAGTAGCAGAGAGGCATGACTGGGAGGTAACAAAAGCACCCTGGGCCTCTAGCACAGCACAGACATAGCTCCTCTGTTTGCAATCACCCTTCCCTTAAACTGTAGGCAAGAAGAGAGGGTGGGGACATCCCTGCAATGGTGCCAGACGCTTCTCCCATAACAGGTGACAAAGGTTGAAACATCAATACTTTTCAATTTGCTGACAAGCAAATTCCCTAATGAAGCTGTGACCTATTTAAACACATCTCCTTGCACCTTGCCTTCCCTCCTGTACAATGGGGAATAGGGAATGGAAAAGGCATAACTTAGTTTCCTCCAGTGCACCCCAGCCACCCATATATCCTCCTGGCTGCCAACAGTGTGGCGCAGAGACAGGAAGGAAGCAGGGCTGGTAGCAAGATCAGACACATTTCCTGGGACAAGACAGCAGACTTCCCAAGACAGGAAAGACAAACTCACCTTTCCCAATTTATTCTTCAGCCATCTGTCACACTTGGAAAAGACAACTGCACCAATAGGCCTTACATGCAGGCACATGCTTTGCTTTGGTCTACAGCTCTATACTGTGACATAGTGGCAATTTCTTCCCCCAAGTGTGTAATTCTGCTCTGCATCTGCATTTAACACTCTGCCTCCTCAGCACTGTGCCAGGTAACTGTCTCCAGGGACACACAGTTCACCTGTGATACTATTTACTGTGCTTGTCACCTCTAGCCAACAGCAGAGGACAATTTAACTCAATTTTCAATGCTTTTGCCCTATTCACCATCACCTGTCCCTTTTCTTGTCCTGGTGACCTCACAATCAAAATAGCCTCAATGACTCAAAAAAACAAAAAAAAAAAAACAAAAAAAAACAAAACAAAAAAAAACAAACAACAAAAAAAAAAACCAACAACAACAAAAAAAAGCAAATCCTTGAGCCTGAGTATGTTTTCTGCTTTTATTTGTTTTATATGATGATAAATGGACAAATTACAGCATAGAAGAGAAAGGATCAACGAAGTACCCAGGCTTTATCTTTTCAAAGTGATTGGGCTGAGTGATAATGAACCTTCAGACATGAGGGATCTGCTTAGACATGTATTAATGTGCATTTGCTTACAAGCAACCAAGCCAATCAAGCACACAGGATTAGATACTGCAATAAATTTCAGAAAATACAAGTATTCAGGTCATTCTCTCTTCCTCCTCTATCCTCTTCTGTCCTTTCACCCTTAAAAGCCCTGTGTTAGTTACAGCCTATGATTCATGTTTACACAGAACGTACAAATCAACTTCCTTAAAAACCCAAGTGATTTTCAAGACAGAAATCTTGGGATAAGTAACAAGAAATAGCCACAATTCAGAATTCTGGCCATTTTCCATCATCCAGCAGCCTAGCAACATGTCATCCAACTGCTTTTCATTAGTATGCTTGACTAACTGACATCCCACCACTCCAAGATGCACGCTTGTTTTTGTGTTCCCCAATTTGAGGCACTGAATAATAGCATCTAGTAAAAAATGCAGCTAAAAACTGCTTTCACCAGAAATAACCATGTAACCCAATTTATTGTACCTTTTCAAACTGCAGAGTCCACTTTAATATAAGTTTGCAAACCATTTCATCATACACAACTCATTTATGTGACATGAGGATGCAATGTCAGCACATACCTTCCGAGGGCCAGTATTTTTCAGCTCAAAGACATCCATGGTGTAGTTGACTCTGCGACCGTAGTGGTCGAACTGAACATTGCCAGTCAGACCTTGTATTCGCACCTACAAATGGAAGAGAAACCACCATGAAGACCCAGTCTTATGCTCTGTATTTCAAATGTCACAGAGCAGTGCAAATTACCCTGGCTACATCCTTAGATAACCATAAAAACACTGCTGTAGAACAGTTCCAAGAAATAAAGTTGGCTACTTGCTTTATATTCTTTTTTCCTGTCAAACCATGCTCAAAATGGCCTTAGATTTGTCAGTATCTAACTGCTAACAAAGACACACAGTGGATCCTCTTTTCTTTCATGCTGTGCAGCTCAACAACACCTTCCAGCTGCAGGTTCTAAAGAGAAGTACATTTTTGCTATTCTCATTGCTCCTGGGGTCATATGAAAAAACCTAAAGGAAGTTCGGCCTGAGCTCACGCATCTTTTTAGCTCCCACTCTGGTGGATTAAATGTACAAATTGAGTATATACAGCTCATCAAGGTCAACTTGACAACAACCTTAGCCACAACAAAGCAGTTTACTATCACAGAAGATGATACAGGGCTGATATGGATAGGGTTTGAAAAGGGTGTTTTCAAAGCATTGGAATGAAAAAGGCCAGAGGGCAAGCCTTACGATTGGCTGTGGCAGTTTCCCACCACTCATGCCTCAGTTGAAACCAGAACACTTTTTCTTTCTTCACCACTTTACTGTGTCACTCACTGAAGGATACCCAAGCTGTGGTCCTTGTCCCAAAGAAGTTGTGGCCATATTGCTGCTGGCTTTGATTTTAGCAGGATCTGGACATGAGAACTTCTTTGGCAGAATTTGAAGTCTCATGCTGTCTGCCTGAGCACAGAAGCCTGACAATGATTCTCAATGTTTCTCTCAACTGTTACAGATCTGTGCATCTGCATGGAATATGTGAAGCATACAAACTGCTTTATTTCTCTCCCTAAGAGTCAGGATGTGGCTTGAAATCACTTACTCTTTCCCTCTGTCCATTTCTATCTCTGCTGATTTTTCTCCAGGACTGAAACCTTGGCTTCCAGGCACAGAGCTGCCAGCTCTGTCAGCAGTCACTTTTCCTCAGCAGTTTCTCCTGAGTGGAGTCTGCTCATTTGCAATGATTTAAATTCTACTGCAGGATTTTTATTTTCTTTACTGTTTCATTCAAAGGAAAGGCTAAATCATCTTGACAGAGATCTGGAACTTTCTAGGCATCCATATTCATCAGGAATTCAAAATCCTGACATCCGAGAACAACAGCTCTGGGTTATTTCTTTTTAAAGAAAAAAACCCCAAAACTACCTATGTGATTTCCCTGGGAGAAGTCTGCTTTTATTGAAGATGACAGAAACATATTTGAAAGGTTATATTATGTGGCTATACCTTTTCCCTTAAATGACAATATTTGTACAGCCAGGTTATTTGCAATAGTAACAAATGAATTCAGTAGTGCAGTGGAGGAAGTTCCAACTATCTCAAAAGATCTAACAGTAGCTTCAAATCATAGTAGCTCCTCTCTGCCTTCATTCCAAATTACAAATCAAAACAATTTGAACAGCCCCAAGCTGCTTCCAATTTCCAAGTAAAAAATAATTTTCCCTCTCCTATTACTACCGTTGTGCATACTGTTTTGCAAGTCATCTAGTGTGCAACTGGTATCCAAAATTCTAAAATATCCCTAGAATAAAGCCCCCTCTTACCTGTTTTAATGTCCTCTCCATATCAATTCCTTGACCCCATGGGGCTGCAGGGTTGGCAAGACAATCACCAGCATTTCCTCTCCTTGAAATATCAATTTTCTGTCTTCTAAGATTACGGAAAGTTTCAGCCATCACAAGTACTCCATCATATGTCAATGCAGATGTATACTAAATAGATGGACAAACACAGCCCTTCAGTGTTGACAAAAAACCTTGCTGTTTCAAGATAATTCTAGTTTGATTCATTATGCAGCAGTTTCTACCCCTTTGTTTAAAAAACAGCTCTCCTCAAAATCAAAAGCAATTTTGTCTAAGGGAGAAATGTAGGACATTTCAGTAGGTACAGCTTTAAAATTTTATTTCCTAAGGGTAGAAAAATCTACATCTTAAGAATTAATTTAAAAAACAAATTAAACTTGAAATATTAAAGTTTTTTTTTCTTTCCACTTGACTCATACAATGGGGAATATCCTCATCCACCCAACTTACCCAAAAGAAAAGAAATAAAAAGTAACTCATTGAGAAAATATAAGTGAAAAAATGCAGAGCTAATGAGCAGACATCCAGCCTACTGAACTATTAAGAATGAAATAAGTTCTTTCTCTTGGAAAACCTGTGTTGGCTCTCTGCCTGATAGGTACCCTGAGCAGTCTGTGTTCCTACACTAACTACAGCAACTGCTTTAGGTTGATAACACGCCAAATGAAACGTTTAGAACAAGTCTTCAGCAGATGTTAGCCTGGAGCCACATAAACTAAGGGGTGTTTTCTCAGTAAGTCCTCTGATAAAAACAATGCATCAGGAAAAGTTGTTCACATGCCCAAGGCTGCTATGGATATGCTCTCTAACTTCCAAAATTCAAATTCCACTCTTCAAATCTGATTTCCTTCTTTTCCTTTGTCTTGCAGATTATAAGGTCTTTGAGACATGATTTATCTTTATAACTTCAAACTTTGGTAATCCCTAGATGAATTATGTGTGATTCCAATTAATCATGCTTACTTCTCAGAAGCAGACAGAATAATCCTGGTTTTGTGGCACGGAGTCCTATAAGTAGAATTTTTCCTGTCACCAGTAGCTGGGGATATCTGCATTCCAAGACCTTGGTTTTGGTTTGTTTGTTGTTGTTTTTTGGGGAGTTTTTAAACATAAATTTTTGGAGTTTCACTAAATTCTGCAGCTATGTCTTGTAATACCCATGTTGATGCTTTCTCTAGACTCTGCCAAGCCACCAATGTCCCAGCCAAAGGAGGGTTGGTTGCTTATCTTTGCATAGTGCCCAGCACAAAGGGGAACATTTTCAAGCACATCTAGTATGCATTAGTGCATATAATAACAGAACTACTTTGATGAAGTCGTATTGACAGCTGTGCTGTGATTTGCCTGCCAGGAAAATTATATGTCAAAGAGGTATTTTCTTATCAATCTGCAAAGGATTATGATAGAGAAACACAGGGATGAGATTCAACTTTAAAATCATGCCTGAATGTGATTTCTACATGAGGTTTTGAGGCAGAAAATTTCCAGAGGAAACTCTATATGAAAATTTAAAGGTAGCAAATTTACAGTTACACTAATATCTCATCCAGAAGAATTCATCTGTCAGGAAAGATCTGTACTCCAAAGAAACAGAGATAATTAGACTAATTAATGTAAATTTTATTGAAATTAAGTTGTCAGTTAAGCATTTGACCTTTAACTGCTCTCAGTAAAGGGGTGAAGTTGGAGAATAAGTGACAACAGACATTTAAGTACACCAGCAAAACATGTTGCAATTTTTGTTTCCACCATACAAATGTAAGGATAGGTATGATTATTGGCCAGCGATAGTAAGATCAACTCTCTGCCTAAATATTAAAGTCTTCATTCATGTATTCAACAATGTTAATCAGAAATTAGAACACTGGAGTAATATCTTTGGTAGTGCTCCAGATCAGTGAGTACCTTTGGTGGGGTCTCAGATCCTGGGTATTCTCTCTGGTCCAATTTCTTCCAGCGCTGCATCAGCTTAGTTACCATAGGGGTACTAAAATCCACTAGCTGAAATCCAGTCACATTGGCTCCTCCATGCATAAATCTCTCCAGAGAAATATCTTTGAATCCCTAGAAAATCAATTTAAGATTTTGTTTGCCTTCCTACACCACTGTGGGTCCAATCTGTTCTAGGTCAGCATGGCAGAACAAAGAATGCATAACAGCAGGATTCCATTAGAAGGCAAAATTTAAAACCAGACAATAATGTTGAACCTCCATTCATAACTTCCATTTGTGTAATAAAGAAAAAAAGCCAAGAAATAAATTTGCCACGTTATTGATGGGGTGGTCTTGACAGCTAAGCAACACATTGTTGGGAACAGCAGACAGTTTTTGAAGAAGTGCCTTTAGCAAATCAACTGAAAAATGCCTGCAGAATATTAAAGACTTAATCCAATTTCCATCAAAGTTGTTAGCTTGGAATAAGCACTGTACTAGTGCTTTAAAAAATGCACACCTCTATTTTTGCATGTTTAAAAAATTAACAATACTATTCTGTAAATAAATTTACTCCAGGATTCATTGTTTAGGCTCAAAATATCTGAGATAATGAGACAATATAATTGACATTAGAAGGCAGAGACAGCATATGAGGATGTCAATGCAAGGAAAACAACATCAGAATACCACTTCTGTTAAATAGGATTGTGGTAGCTAGATCTGTTATATATTGAAAACCTAGACTGAACCCCAACTCTGAAAGAGAAGATGAAGCACATATATCTCCTGACCTATTGGTTTCTCTGGCTAATCTGTTCAGCACAATTCTTTATTAGAATTTGCCTTTAGAGACAGAACTGAACTTCAATAAACTGCATAACACAAACTGCTAAAGCATTAAGAAGCAAACATAAATCTTTCTCCTTCTTTCCTAACTGCTGTTTTTAAGGCTAGCTCAGAGGTATCTTATTTTAATTTTCTTAAATTCCTCTGACTGGTACTTATCAGTGAAAACACTAGTGAAAAACACAAATCTAGAAATATTTAGGAAAAAAATTTGTGGGGCACTGGGCTACTGACCCAATATTTCAGGGGAAAAACACTTGCTAAAGACAGAGATTTGATTAATGTCCTAAGGGATACTAACAGTAAATATAAAAGGATGCATCAGAAGTCATATTACCCACATAATTGAAGAGACAGCAGATAAGAAAGTGTGCCCCTGCTGAAGTAGATCAGATGTGCCTGCCCCTACTGCATACTTCACTAGCAGATTACTGCAACATCCAGTTCCTTGTTTACAGCAACTATTTTGCATGAGAAGAATTACTTGGGGAACTATAAAATCATAATGTTTAAAAATCTAATTTATAAGATCTAAGAGTATAGACATCTCATCTGAAACACCTGAGGCCTTAAAAATAATCTGAAGAGGTACTAAGTTAAGGTTCAAGTGCAGCAAACCACAATAAAATATTTCATGTCAACTAAAATTCCTTGAGGGAGAGTAGAAAGAAAACAGTTTAAAGCATGCATTAGACTCTGTCCTACATTTGTGCTTTGCCAGGCAGGTATTTTGGATTAAAGAATGAGTCATTTAAATAATAAAATACTGCATTTGCTCTTTCTTTGCTCTCTTCTGAGCATTAGCTGTGTGTTTGTCCAGTTCAGCCTTCACGTAAAAATACTGAACAAGTAATTTGACTGGAAATAGCTGATCTTACCAGAAAATAAATGCTCCCTGGGGAATGTATAAAAGTTACCTCTAGAATTCTTACACTACTAATAATAAAAAGATGAGTCAAAAATCACTGCAGTTCTGTAAATTCTAATTCAGCTTCAAGATACACGTAACTGTTCTTTCTCCAACCTTGATTTTGATAAAATTTAGGAGTATTACTTACTATATTACTGTGCCCTTCATATCTAGATAGCTGCAACAAGAAACCCAAGTTCTTTTACACATCATAAAGAATGCATTATGTACAAGCACATATTAGAGACAAATGGGAAATGCTGTGTGAAGTGCTATAACTTCAAAGTAAAACTGAGTGTTTCACTTACCGAGCAGGGGTATAATTCTAGAAAAGTATCTTACCAGGTTGGCAACAATATAATGGTATCCTTTAACATGCTTTCCCACGCTCACAATCTGTGGGAGAGAAATAAGACCAAAAAGGAAAAACATTGTCATACTGTTTTCTCTAAAAAGGTGTTTTCATAGAAAGCCAGATATAAACCGAAATATATAGCACCAATAATAAAATGTTGTGAGTCTTTTTGCAATAACATAGCTTTAACTTACCAGGGGCTTAATAACGGGAAAAAGTTAAAATTACAGTGAGTAAAGTAATGAACTGGTAATGAGTGCCTTTTGTATTGAAAATCTTACTGTAGTATACTGTTTTACCAAATAAAGCAATTATCTATGGGATAAAAATCAGAAGCAGGAGATCTCACATTAGCTAGAAAGCCTACCCACTGATTTACTTTTTAGTTTGAAATAAGTGCAGAATGTATGAATGAAACTGGGGGTTCATCTCTTGGGATCAAAGCTGTTTGCTCTTGACGTGGTCAAATACTAAGACTGTTATTCAGCTCTTAGTAAAATGCTAAAGACTTTGGGCAGGGGCAAGGACAGAGCACAGTTGTCTGAGTGTTTAACCAAAATATAGCATCAAGCAATGCCATGATATGGCAAGATCAACCAGAGGGTTTAGATAAAAACTGTGTCCACCTGCATGTTGCATCAATATTATTGCAATTTCTATGATGGAATGACTCTCATTTAATGCACTGAAAAAAGAAAATTAAGTAATATTTTGTCAGTAGAAAATGGTGATAATAGATGCATTGCAGATTAAAGCTGCTTTTACCAAAGAAACTAACTAGTACTAATAGCCAGTAACTAGTAACTAAGTACTACCAGTAACATGCAGCTTGCAGTTAACAGTCCTTTGAACTCTTATTTTTGATAGTCTACCACTCATTTAGAAAAAGTCTGCATTCAGCTCAAATTTTTACCTCCCCTGAAAGTACTTTAGCTTCCTTCCAAATGAATAAATAAGACACAAGCAAAAGTTTTCCACAAAGTGCAGGTCACTCAGTAAGTAATGGGAAGCTTATGGATCAGTTTCCTTTCCTGCTTTGAAATCTTAGCTCTAGGCTCTGCCTGAAGAATTGACAACTTCCTACCTTTAGGGATTGATCACAACTCATGTTCAAAAGACAGAACAAACATTCACTATGCCTTGCAGCCCTTTTCCTCAGTGCTGGAAAAAAGTGAATAAAAATGCATTTTTAGAAATGAAGAAAGGTAATGAAGGACTGAACATTTTGACCAAAGACATCCAGGAATCCATCATCTAAATCTAGATTAAGACTTGGAAATACTTGATTCTGGACTCTGTTGTTCCAGGAAATCAATTCCCTTTTGCAGCAGAATGGATGGGAAAATCCAAGGCATTTGGCATGAGTATATGGTCTAAATGGTTTTAATTTCATTACTTTAAAGTAATAAACAAAATAAGCAATTGGTCTTTTATCCTTTTGCTCTATCCCTAACTTTGCTTCATATGCGTAGTTGTCCTAGGGTGACTTTAAGATGCTTGTATCCCCTATCATCTGTTCTGTTTATGTTGGATATTAAGTTCTTTCAGACTGGTTCCAAGAGCAAAGGGGGAAGAAGAAGCCTGCAGTTTGTTTGCAGAAACTGCACTTGCTCCCCTGCATTCCTTCTCACGGATTGTGTTGTCTGCAGCATGGACAGTGAAAGAGACAGGGAGTTTTTCTTTGCTTTTTCACTGGTTTTCCTTGTTAGCTACGGCAAGGAAAGTTTTCCCAAGACTGTGTCTTTTTGCCTGGAACTGTTCAGCCCTGCTCTGGACTGAAAACCCAGAAGAACTCACGAGCTCACACTCGTGGCCCACCAGGGCCCAGGAGGCGGCATTTTCCAGCGCAGGAGGGACTGATAAGAGACTGAGCAAGCCGAGCTACAGCCCACAACAAGGACTCTCTCTGAATTTGCCATCTCTTCAGAACAGCAAGAGGTTCCATTGTTTAATATTATTCGTTTTCTCATGCTTATGAATGCTTTTCTTGTTAAATAAATAGTTTTTTGCACTTCTCTTGAAGGAGGTTTATGTCCCCTGAACCAGTGGGGGAGGGCCACTTGAATTTGCTTTCTAGTGGGACTTCTTCAGAGATTTCCTCCCCACATTTGCCCTAAACCAGGACAATACTCTACAGCTAAAGTGCTTGTAATTAAAAACCAAAACATAAACCTACAAAATCTCAAAAGACACCAAACATTCAAGCCATAACCAGATTGTTACCCTTCATATAAATGAATTTTAGACTTAATAAAACTCTCAGATCAGTGATTTAATACCATTGCTACCATTTTATTGGGCGTGGCAGAGAGGGAGAAGTCACAACTTTCCTCATTATAAGCTCAACACATGTGAGGAGGATACTGTCAACTAATTCATTTTTTCATATAATAAAAAGTTTCAAGTCCTGGCTGGGTCAATGGCTTCAAAAGAAATATGATCCCTGTTCCAAATAAAGCTTATACATCTGAACTCATTCAGCAGCGCACAGTAATGAAAATATTTGCCTCCCCATTACAGAGAAATTGATATAGGTTAAAAAGTTCCATTTTTAAATAAATACCATATCACAACCTGAAATTTATTAATCTCTTTTTGAGATTAATTTCTGTGCTTGTTCCCAGGAAATGCATGTAGATGCTACTGCAGAAAATCCTGGATTTGATGTGAATAATGCATAATATTTTTGAAAATCCTGAAATGTGATGTATTTATTGCGTTCTCTCAAAACTTGTTTCTTCAGATGAGCGACACAAGTACACAGTTATGTATCATGTAGTTGTCTTAACTTCCCTTATAGACAGTGGAAAGAGCAGGCACTTTGAGGAAATGATTCAGCTTATTCTAAAGCACATGTGTAAAACTAATTAGACAGCTTGTGCCCTGAAAGTGCGTATTTTTCTGCATTGACTAGAAAAAGAGTTGATGGGGATCAGCACTGATGAAGACACCTACATTTTATATCCCTCATGTTAACTGAAATGAATTTCACCCTAAATATTGATTAGATAGCCAGAAAGGAGAATTAATGGCTTCTAATTTCAACAAAGATTGGGTACAATTCTGATTTTGAATTTGGAAAGTATTACAGCTATTGATCATACAGACTTTGAAAAACAGGAATTGGTTATAGCTTAGGGAAAAAAGTTCCTGTTTAGTGAAATAGCTGTCTGTGAATATGCCATAGTTTTGAATATCCAAAATACACATGCAGTCACCTTTCTTTCTCAAATATTCAAAGCTGCATGATCTACAAAACAAGATATGAATTCTTGCTACCTGAACCAGCCCCTTTTGTGTCACTGTACTTCTGCCCCAAGAGACATTGAGGCAATGAACTTAAGTCTCTTCATAACAGGGGAAGGAGCTTGATAGCTACTCAGTTTGGAATGGGAAATCTCTCACTTTTCTTCTCTATGTTTTAACTGGTTAAGAGTGGCTAAAGTTCTGAGAGATGAGACCTCCACCATTCCATTAATATAAGAGAGATATTACCCAGAACTCAAAACAGGCCTGAGATTTTGGCAGATGAGAGGGTGTTCCAGAAAGCCTTTGCTACAGAAGTTTATTAAGTCGGGGGGCATTTTAAAAACCCAGGTACCTCCTTGTGCAACCCTCAATTCAGAGCAAAAGGCCAAGTTCAATCACTGCCCAGAGGGAAGGTAGAGTGACATTGTCTAACATCCACATTAACAAATAAGGCAGCTGGTGGGATAAGATCTGTACAGCAAAAGTGCTAAGGAGCTGGCATCCAGAGCATACATTTAACGGATTTACAATGCACTCCCTCTAACCTCCTCACCAGACTGAACTCACACTACACTTCAGGGCAGATCTTGTTTAGCATCATCCAAACAAAAACCAGTTCATATATTTTGAGTCCAACCTGGATGTGAAACTCAGGAACCAGGAGATTGACTGCAAAATAAAGCATGTTCCAGCTAAGACACTCTGTGTTCCTGTGGGCTGCACTTTCTTAGACAGGCCCTGAGCATCTGTGAGGCAGATGGCAGATTCATGCAAAACAAGGCTGAGCAGTGAGAACTACCTTCATTTCAAAAGCAAGGTCCTGGAAGAGAGGGCAGTGCTGTCACAGGGACCTTCAGTGGCTCTGTCTTCACATAGCATTCACAGTGGCCAGTTGCGAAACCTAGCAGAGCTAAGGCATCAAAGCTGGGCTGTGCCAGTCACACAAGCAGTGAAACACCAGGAAACTGCTGATAGAGTAGGTCAGGGTCATGGTAGGTCAGGAAGGACCCTCTATATCTGTAACTGTGCTCTTCAAGATGCTCTGATTCAAAACTGTCCTAGTGCCAGCAATCCATGGCAGAATACAGTATTTACACATTATGCGCACTAATACTTATGTGCTATGCAGTACTTCCTGACTTACACATTCTAAACATTTGATCTTGCTCTGTACTCCCACTCTGGCTTCTTAAACACTCCACATAGTGCACCTGGCTTTTGTCACAGTGACCTCATCTTGCTCAGGGAGATTTTAGGAAGAAATTGCTGGGAAGAGTAAACTTTGATTCTTTGGGGAAGGCTGAGAGCAGGCGTAAGCAGAATGCTGCAGTGGCTTTTGCATGTTGATTTGCAGGTTTTAGTTCAATGAGCAAGATGACTAGTAACTAGAATTGGAGCTTTTTTATACTTCTATTTGTAAAGTTGAAGAAATTAATAAATAATCATCAGTATTAAGAAGAATGACTAAGAAAATATAATCTGCTTCCCAAATTGCCATTAACAGGGAAGACAACACTCATTCCATATATTACCCTGTAGTCACACCACTGGTGAATATCTCATTTCAGTAAATGAAATAGAACAGAATTTTTAAAAAGTGAGATATTAGGGCCATAAGGCTATCAAGTTTATTTCACAATCTAACACAATTTCGTTTGGTTGAGTTTTTTCCCCAAACATTACTGTTTATGCAAGTGCCTGCAGAAAGGTGAACTTAAAAAAAACCCCCAAATCAGCACTAGGATCTGATCACATTATAAAATGCATATACATATAAGAAACTCAAAAGAACAGTGCATTGTGAGAATTTTTAGTTGGTGATCTACAATAAGACACAAGTATGAAAATGCCTTATTCTGATTTCAGAATTCCAGTGATAATCAAAAGTAACTAGAATTACATTGACTTTAAAGTTTGGTAAAAGCAGGGTCAGTGAGATCCAACTCAGGCTTTTGACACAACTCTGTGACTTTATCATACAACACTGTTCTTTTAATTTAGCTGAAAAATAGCCTGGTCTAGGAAATTGAGAAACTGTTCTACTATTAGAAAGAAGGGCTACCAGTGTCTGCTTTGATTATTTTCTTTTTTTTTTTCCTGTATGCGGCAAGGTCACTGACTTTGATAAAACCATTTGCAAACTTGCATCAGCATCTGAACAGAGAATCTGGCCCCAAGTCATCCTCTGTTCTCTGCTGCTGTGAAATGGATATTGCACATAACTCATTTTAAAATAATGCTTAACTTCTGTAGCATGAAATGTCCCTCGTTATGATTTACAGAAGATGGAGGTCAGTACAGCTGGAGTGAAAAGGACTTATTTTCAGTTAAATCTCTTCAAAGGATGATAGCTGTGCATTACCAATTGGACTTTAACAAAGGTTTTCCTCTTTGCTATTGTGTCACAATCCACTGCCTTAAGAAAAAGAACACCTGCAATAAAATGAAGTCTGTCTAAGGCAATATAAAAAGAGTGGAGACTTGTTAAAGACAGAAGATTGAGACTTGACCTGAAATATTGCAGCAGAAATGGTGATGATATAAACCACAACTGAAGTGGGATTTTATACAATATCTGAACCCAGGATAAATCTTTCACAAAGCCATAAAAAAAGCAATTGAGAAACAAGCCTAATTTTAACAACTAGTGCTCAGAAAAGGGCCTTCTCACTGGGGAAAGGATGGACAACCACTAGACAGGATGCTAAGAAGGCAGAAAACAAAGCATGTGTGGCTCTGCCTCTGTTGTGAAGGCAAGTGCTGAGCCAGAACAGGGGTGTGCACACCTGCCCCTCACATGGCTGGGCAGAGAACAATGCATCCCACACAGACTCTGTGCTCACCACCAGCTGGCAAAGCAGAGAGCCCTGTGCAGTGCAGGAAGCTGCTGGGGAAGAAAACCTGGAGAGGTGGCTCAAAGGTCATTAACCAGTGCCCTGATCATGGCTAGTTGCTTCCTTCTACTGCTGAAGTTGTTTGCATTCAAAGCCTACTCCTATCCTAAATAGGATAGACTTGTAAGGAAAGAGGAAGTGAGGAAAGAGACGAGGGGTTTAAGAAGGTCACTTCACAAATCCTTTGAATTATTCATATTCATCCTTGGTCTCCTACTGCCTATTTGCTCTTTCAGTGACTGAAATAATTCATTTCTTGTGTCCAAACCTCATCAGTTGTGTGCTGCAGTAACAAAACACATTCGTATTACTGTGCAGTGTGGGACTGTGTGCAAAATCCCAGCTCTTCACAGACAGGAGCCTATGCAGAGCTCCTCCTGGCTCTGCAGGGTGAGGAAACTGCTGGTGGCACTGCCGGCGGCTGGCTTCTTCAAGGAGAGGAACTATCAGTGTGCATTGACATTACAGTGTTGCTTAGAAGCTACTCCATAGACCTCTAGGGGAAAAAAAGCATGGAGAGTAAAGAATGATAAGAAAAGGCTCTTGATGAATCTTCCATCCCCTCTGGGACTGAGATATGCAGAGAGCTGTTACTATGTCCCTGAAGTGGCATGAAGTCCAATAGTGCTGCTACCTGCCTACACTACTGTGTGCTGTGCACATACCAAATTCTCTGGGTAATGATTTGCTCCTGTGGTTCTGTGGGAGCAGAGCTAAACCTGCATTTTATTTATGCATATCTAACAGACATAGGGGGAAACTGCAGGCAGCCCATACTGTTTCTGAAACAAGAGATAAAGAAATCTACATTATGCCACTAAACTACATGAAAAAGCCATGCCGTCTCTTGATAAATACTCATCTGTGTTGTGCTAGTGATCCTTTGTGCCAACACATCTCTGTGCTCATGAAAAACAGGGAAGAGGGAATGTTGGAGCTAGTACTCTGTGTAACTCACGTGTCTGGTAAATTTTTGCCTTCCTGTATTATGTTGCAATTTATTGCAGAGTATCATTGTTTTAATTTATTATTATCTTAAATTAAGTATGCTAATAATCTAAATATGATTTGCAAAAGTGCCAAGTGCTATCTTCAGTTAGCAGACACACTGGAAACTAAGATGAGAAAAAAAAAAGTTTTTAAAACCAGCCAAATTGACAGCTCAATCAGTTTAGAGAAATTCAGCAGTCAAACATTACTTTTTCAAGTTTAGCACTCCTGAGACAAAATGAGAGGAAATGAGGAAGGAGGGGAATATCTTGGCTTCTGTACTTTTCTCCACACACACATTTGTTTGCTTTCATTTACATGGTAATACTAACCATTACTACTACTACTGCTACTAATTCTTCTACTACTACTACTAATTCTTGTTGTGACAACCCGCTCCATTTTACCTATCAGAGAGATTTGGTTTTCAATGCAAATATATACATGGTATTTCTTAGCAATGTATCTCAAGGCTCCTTAAGGCTGAGGAATCACCAATGTCAACGCATTAAGCAACTGAGTTAGTTAGACAGCTGTGAACAGCATTCAAGACACTGGGCAGCTACTTCTCTATTATGCTTGTTAACAACAACTGTTAGCTGTTATTAATTAGAGTTTATAGGCTTGCAGTTTGTACAAGATTAATGATAGTAGTACTTTGTGGCAACTTTACATCCACATGTAAGTTTTAATATTACACAGGACAACTGTAATTCTTTTTGTTATTATGTATCAGTTCAGCTGCGTACATTGAAGCATTAAATCTGTGCCAGATGCTCCATAACAGTTTTCACCTCTGTGTTTAAAGGCAAATAAGCCCTGGATGAGCAATGAGGCTTCATCTTGATGATTCAGAGCACTGACACTGTGAAAAGTGCTCATCTACTGGGAAACATGCTATTTATTTCTTATGGGCTGGGGAGAGCAGGGCGCAGAAAAAAAAACAAAAACAAACCACCAAAACACTGGAATCAGCCTGTTTGGTACACCACAAGCTAGACTGATGATCTCTGAAAACAAAACTGATTCAGTATGCAAAATTCAGAAGAAAATGCTGTTCACAGTGGACACTGGAAGGTTTTGAACACAAAGAATGCTGAGGTTTCAACTTTGTCAGATGGAGACAGTGGGAGAGGATGGAACTGGTACAGATGGAAGAAGAAAGGAAATCCATTTCCATTCATGCAAAAAGAGAAACATTTATTTTCTGAATACAGTCCTCATCATGTGGATGTGTTTATGGATATATCTGTTTGTACAAGTATAGAAACAAACACTGTCACGTTACTGCATATGAAAAGCCCTAGAAAACAGAAATTAGGAGTAGCAATATTCTCTTCTAGAAAGAAGTAAACATAAAGGTCCTAGGCAAATGCAATTATTGTTAGCTTGCACTTTCAGCTTGCTTTGCTGAGCTTTGCATGAAGGTCATTATGGAGACACAATTAAATCGAATTTCTGGTAAAAATCTGCCTGAGAGGGCTATCAGAAATAAGGAAGAAGTAGCAGACTACTCAGTAGCAGACTATGAGGAACCAAAATGCTGGAGAAGCATCTGCCTAGCTTAGTGACTTTTTAGATGCAGTCACACAATGGTAGCACAGAGGTTGATCACCCTGGTGTTCCTTCTGGCTGGAAGGATGCAAGCACATTATGGATTTGCAGGATTCAATAGAAGATGATACACAGTTCACTCACTCATAAGGTATTTCTATCTCAAGAGTTGCCTATGGGTGTGTAAAAAGAGTACTGTCACAGGATCACAGGAGCTCAGCTGTGTATATCTCTGCCTTATTTTGTGGCCTCTCAGCTGGCTCACCAAGCCCAGCAGGACAGGCTGCGTACACACCCGATAGGAAGAGGCCTTGCCAGAAAGCTCCAGGGCTTCTGGTTTGAGTTTCCCATGGGCCAGTCTCTGCAGAGAAATGGCAGAGGAAGCCAACAGCCTCTTGGACTGCACTGCCATCATGGTGAGCGAGGTGATCCTGCCCCTCTGCTCAGCTCCGCTGAAACACATTTCAATGGTGTGCCCACTGCTGTACTCCCCAGCACAAAACAGACATGGACATACTGAAATAGTCCAGAGAAACACCACCAAGGGTATTGAAGCATCTCTCATGTGAGGAGAAATTGAGAGTGCTGTGACTGGAGCAGCCTGGAGAACAAATAGCTCAGGCAGATCTTAGCAATATCTACAAATATCCAATGGGATGGTGTAGGGAAGAGGGTACCTGACTCTCCCTTGAGGTGTACAACAATAGGACAAAAGGCAAGGGACACAGGTTGCAACACAAGAAATTCCCGCTAGATATGAGGAATTTATTTTTTTCCATGAGGTAGTCAAGTAGTGAAACAGGAAATAAAAGTGTTATGGGATCTCCATCCTTGAAAGCATTCAAAATTTGGCTGAATGGGTAACCTGATCAAAGGCTGCCCCCTTGAGCAGCAGGAGTGATCTTCAGAGGTGACTTTTAATCCCAATTATTCTCTTAGTTTGTGAAATAGGACTGTTCATGCCAATGCTTCACAGTTTGAATTTCAAAACCAGATCCAGAATCTCTCTGAAGACAAATCCCACTGCACTAAGAGTCCAGTCTTTTTTTTCCTTCTGGGATCTTATTTGCTCTGCAATGCTTAATATGTGCTGACAATGAGAATTCTGTCAGAAAAAGGGACAGGGGAACAAAACTAACTTCCAATTTCAGCACTTCATGCTTTTGAAAGCTTCTTTACATCATTTTACTTGTCCTTTTGGTATAGATTAACAGCAAAAAGAAAAAATATTGAAAGACCAGAAGAAAAAGGCTAAAATATTTATAGTCAATAACACTATTCCTCATGATCTAAATGACTCTTAGCTTACACTTTTCAGTGTCATTATCAAATCTGTTTAGAATATTGACTGCATTGTATACCTGAACACATTTCTGAGCACTGAACAAACTATAAGAAATAGCTATGAGATCATAGGAAATGACAGTCTGCTTCTCCAGTAACAAGGGTTATTAGTCTCTGAAGAAGTAAAAAGAACAAATACAGTGATTGAACAAATAAAATATATTTTCGCTGAAATCTTCAAAATTATTTTCTGTGATAGTCTCCAGATCTGCCCAGACTGTTTTATTACACTTCAGCATTCCTTGCAAAACAGCAAACAAAAAATAATGAAAGAAATCCATTATGTGTATTTACTGAAGGTAAAGTATTCCAACTAATTAAATGCAAGTACAATCTAGGAAAGAGCACCATGACATCTCCTTAAATGCGTGTTTTTAGCTATATATTTTTATCATCTTTCCTAAGGAAATCACTTTTCTGCTACTGAGCTGTCTCTGTGTCTGTTTATAAAATTTCCAGTAAAATATTTTTTAACACATATGGCTATTTCAGCTATATTTGAAAGGAAGACAGCATCTTTAAGACACTGTCTAAGACATCTAAGGCATCTAAGGCATTAAATGTGTACAGTTCTTATTAATAGTGGCTGCTGGGTGGAGAACAGAGACCCATCTGTTTTAGCCACCAAAAGGACAGGAAGTATCTGGACATTACACCTCCTGTCTGACAGCTACTAGTCAGCACATGGGTACTGACACCTTCCACACATTTCTTGATTAGTCATAGTAATTCCCTTTTCTTTCTTGCTCAGTACACTCCTGGGAAGAAAAGTTTTATGGTGCTTGTGGAAGAGGTGGTCTAGGAGAAAAACAAAGCTCACAAAAATCCAGAGGGATATCACTTGTTTTAGTACTTCTAAACACCACTTCCATCTGTCTTATGTAGTTTCTGGATTGTTTCAGATTGTACTTATACAAATAAAGCAATAAATAAGTACTAATGTGAACAGAATTCCGTGGGAAAAAATAAAAATTAATGATTTTGTTAGAGTGGGAAGTCTGACTTGGGGTTTCATAACTTCAACTTAAATAGGTGTGTAGTATTAGTTTTGATTGAGCTTTCTCAGTAATAAATAAACCCACATATCTTTTGTTGGCATATTTATGATGGAACATGGATTCTGCATTTCAGATAGAAACTCAGTAAATACATATACATTTAAAGTAATAATTTTCTAATTTTAGTAGATATACCCTTAAGCCCTAGGCTGACTTGACTTCTGATTTTGACTGAATGAGCAAAAAATGCAAACAGATACATTATTTTTAAAAGGCAGGAAGAAAAATAAAATTAAAAGGGTTAAGAAAAGAAGCAAAACTCTCAATGAATAGTTGTGTGTTTCTTGCTGTGCCGTATGTGGCAAATGACTCCTTTGGCCTGGACTGCTCAGATGCTGTACAGCTTGCTGCCAGTGTTAGTGGATTAGTTGGAAGGAACTGGAAATCATGTTACAATGGGCTTCAAGCATTCGTTTCATCTTAAGCAGAAAGTTCTTTGTATTAAATTCATGGGAGCACTTTAGAAACACAGCTTGCAAAGAAGAGACACAGAAGCAAAGAATTTTCCATCCCTTTCACTGACTTTCATCCTTTCATTCAAACAGAATATTTTTGTACTTTTAAAAGACCACCTGCTGAAAGGGCCGTGAAAAAAGGGATGTCGGTAAACAAGGACATAATGGCCCTTGAGAGAAAACGAATCACTAGAAATGCATTCTGCTATATAAGCTATAGCTCTTACATAAAACTGTGGCAGTATCATTTCATCTTTCTGTGTCTTTGTTTTAGCTCCCTTTCTGTAATCTGTAAAGGTAACAGTAAAAAAAAAATCCCTAATATCATGCCTGTAGGAAAATGGGGCTTTGCCACTGTCCCTAGTCACTTACGCAACACAAACTAAGGGCTGTCCTGGTTTATGTTTTGAACTTGTTGCACCTTTTTTTTATGGCTGTGTATGAATAGATGAAACAAGGGGCCAGGTAAATACTGGGAATCAGATTTAGTGAGATCACTTACAAGGTTCTAGAACGCATTCTGTTAAACATAAAAAGTTTTCTATAACCATTAAGTGCAGATGTGCTTTCTCCAAAATGGAAGCACACTTCCTGAAAGCTGTGTGGAAAGCTGACATGGAACAGATCTTCGTAAGATCACAGAATCCTAGAATGGTTTGAATTGGAAGGGACCTTAAAGATAATCAAGTTCCAACCTCCCTGCCACAGACAGAGACACTTTCCATCTTATTTTTCCTGCTTTGGAGGCTCCTGCTCAGCAGTGAAACACTGGTTTTGGGTTATTTCTGTGGGCGAACAGCAGTGGTCATGTCAAGCATGGAATCCCCTTTTGTTACAGACTGTGGGTCTGCCCCAAGCAGCAGCACTGCCGAGGCTGCCCTGAGAGACCATGGGGAGGAAGCAGTCCACACCTAGAGCCACACCACCCCCAGCTACACACCAGGACCACACTGGTCACTAAAATGGGTGCCAGCCTGCTTCCCCTTCCCAAAGGCAAATCATGTGCATCATTTAAAGTGGGCAAGTAAATAAAACACTTCTGGCAATAGTCTTGGTGTTTGTGTGGTGTCTTTCAGAGCCTGGGATGCAGAATGGTAAGGTCTGCCAGAAGAGTGTAAAGGATGAGTTTCACTTCCTGGTAACAAAAAGATTTTCCTGGTTATGGATGTTGTAAGCTGTTAAGAAGGTAAGGTGTTCTTTCACTATCCTGAGAATAAAGGATGAAAAGGAGCTAAAATTATCTTCGTAGGCTTAAGTTACAGAAGATTATTAAGTGTAGGTGGAGATCTGCTGACTCAGGCTGAAGACACTCTCTTACTGATCTTAGAGGCAACAACCCTTTCATGTGTGCAGAAATTAATGTCTTGCTTCAGTGTTATGTTTAAACAGGGCTTTGAGCTGAGCCATGCCAGCAGGCACTAACATCAAAACCAGCAAAATGTTTCCAATAATCCCCAAATACCTCCAAGTCAGTCTTCTGTGGGTGAACATGACCAAAAGAAGAGGAGCACAGCTTTATTAAGAAAACCATCACATTCTTGGCATATCCTCAAGAGGTAAGACCTGAAACCTTTGCTGAGATAAGAACAAGAGGGAGCAATCCAAGCAAACCAGATACAAACCCTTGAGTGCAGGCTGAATCCATCTTCTGGATGTAATGTAATGGCAGCCCTACTGTCCCTTTCTAGAATGGAAATCTGAAAATCAAACCCCATTTCTCTGTATTTCACCATAAAAAGCTATACAGACTTGGCCCTGCTCCAAACAGCACAGCTACATAAAACCTAAAAGGAAGATCTCAGGATAAAAAAATGCATATCCTGGGTTGTGCAGGGGAGAGTCTGGAATTCAGATACATTACTGGGTTCCAGGAGAGAACATTTCTTTGAAGACAAGTCCCAGATACAGAGTGTGGGAAGTGGCTTCTACACACACGCACCCCCCAACATACATGGAGAGGAGAAAATAAATGAGAAAAAAACTATTAATAAACCAAGAAATATAGGTGAGAAAAGGAAATAGGAAATGGTGGCAAAAAAGTTGTACAAGAATTGAGGAAACAGCAAGGTGTTGTTTTTCTCTGCTGGCAGGTAAAGAGGACAGCAAGCAGAAAACACCAGGTCAGAGAAGTGGGCAGCAGGCATGGGCAGGGGAGGAGCACATTAGCTCACTTCTACAACACAGCCAGTGAAAAAGCCTCCAGTCTTCACTGCTTGAGACACAGAGTCATGAGAAGTGTGAATGTGTATCTACACGGGCAGTCAGTTGAGAAGAAACCCACAAGCCCACAAGCCGGTTTCCCTCCCTTCATTAGCGTAGATTTAAGGGCAAAGCACTTTGAGTTATGATCTCATTACTGAGATTTAATTACTTTTCCTAAATGTTCTGCAGAACATTTACTTGTACATTGCAAAGTATTACAGTATAGTCACAACTTAGGCTCTCAATTACAGGAGAACTAGGCAGGAAAGAAGTTGAGTTAATTAGACTCACTGAAGCTTAATCAATTCCTTGGTGTATGCAGCAAAGAACATGACAACTTTTAGTCCATCTGTGAAGCTGTGAAGCCACCTTACCTGTCTGCTACAGGTTATTAAACCCCTCAAGCAAAGGGAAGAAGTCAACAGCTGATATTTGAAAATGGCAGTTATTTTGCATTTTCTACGTTGAGCTAATTTCTTTTTGCTAATTTCTTCATTCCTATTTTTTGAAGACTAAATGTTTTGTGTCTGCGACTGCTTCTGACTGCCCATCCTCAAAGCAGCATTTAGTCTTTGAGAGTCATACTGGAACCCCAAACCAGCATCCCAGGCTCATTTGTAGGTCAGCCTGTCTAGGAAGACCAGGACCTACACAGGGGAGAGTGAAGCTGCAGCTCCTCTGCATACTTTCTCTAGCCTGGCTGTAATGCTATTCCTGCGTTTACAGTGATGGTCCTTTAGAAGGACGGAGAGAATCTCCAGGCATATTGGGGAAGAAGGGAATTCACATGATACATGACTTCCAATTTAATTAGGTCATGCAAATATAGATATGTATATGTTAGATATGCATAGACAGTGACTACCAAGAGAAGAAAAAAATCTGTAAGCCCACAAGCCAGTTTCTTTCACTTCACTAGCATAGATTTAGGGCAAAGATTTTATACTTAGGAGCAAATAAACATAAGCAAAAGTACAAAAATCTCATTTCCTAGGTAAAATTTATCCCACCCAAAATTAGACCGTAGTCAGATAAATCACTTCCTAAAAGTGATGGTACAAGTATGCTGCATATAAGGTGTTAACTCCTACCCTCAACTCTCCCTGTGCAGTTAATGAAAAAACAGCCCAATTAGCTTTAAGGCTTGTCCCGTAGAGGTGTGAGACAAACTCACCATGTCTGATTCAGCCTGTTGGGGCCACACACTCCACTTTTTTGTTTTAGCATGCCTGCATTAGCTATCTATTTTAGGCATGCAAAATCCAGACCTGTAGGAACTGACTACGGCAGCTGCCGATCTAGAAGGAAAATAAGCAGCAGCTCCAGGATGCAAATAAAACATACATGTGAGATCAGTGAGATCCAAACATGTACTCAGTGACATCATTTTCCTTTGACACTGAGTGGATAGTCAGTACGAACACCTACGTAGGATGGTGGGTGTACTTCAAGAGTTGTGGTAACAGAACATACTTATTCTATATCACATTTGCATGTCATATAAAAGAAATCAGGTAACATGTGCACACACAGAAGTGAGGAAGAAATTGTCTTTCTGAATGCAATTTAGAAGACTCTCACATGGGTGTTCTGTTTTACTATAATGTAGGCTGAACTGGGGGAGGATCTCATTATAAGCTGTAGAAAGTATGTGTTAAAACATAACATTCAGAATAAAGAAGGATATAATGGTCAAATGAGTATCTGTAGCAATACAGCATTGTCTGTTCTTTTCTTGGCAATAGTCATAGAAAAAGTCCTTGTTATATCAGCAACACTATTAATTCTCAGTTTCTCTCTTTACCTTCTGCCAGTGAAAGCAAAATTGATGTATATATGACATTGAGTACTATTTGATGCATTTATGAGTACTATTTTATGAATTTCTGTATCAAAAATGACATTTCATTTCTCAGTGACTTCAGAGGCAGATGCATGATGAACAGTTTTGCAACAAAATCTTCAAAATTCTCTAACGTGTTAACCAAGAGAAGCAGAGTGGTGGCAGAGGGTCCAGCACCAGCAGATGGCATTCATTCCCTGCAATTCCTGCAGCAGCAGGAGGCACTGAACAGTGAACTTGCACCATAGCAATGTAATATCTCACAAGAGATGCAGATAGTTAACCGTAAGTTATTTTCCTGTCATTTGGCAAAATTTTTCTTTTCAAAGGATCATTTAATTTTTTCCATCATTTAAGAAAGAGCTTACACATAAACACTAAATTGAGGTAGATTTGCCACATCAGAACAGCAGGGTTTGACATAATCTTTGATTATAGATAATATCCAGTGCAAGCCAGTCTGTCTGACCCAGTATTTTCTTTCCTCAGTAGCGTATTTCCATGAATAACTGAAGGGAGAACCTGACCTTTCTTCCCAGTTCAACAGCACTTTTATTCACTGCTCTTCATGTTCCTAAAAACCCTGCTGAGGTGACAAAACTATTGTTTTAAATATTTTTAACAATAATTTTAAAGCTTTTTATGGCTAGAAATACACGACCTATGCTATTTGGCAAACAGAAAGAATAATGGATTTAAAATAGATTTTTTTCTTTTCCCCCTCAAACAAAGCAGAGCTTTAACCCCATGAAGGTATAGACTAAGAACACACTGGCAATTCAACAAGACCATGTTGTTCCAGCAGCCCACTGACCCTGATGCAGGAGGCATCAGGCAGGCAGGTCCTGGGAAGTGAGATCAAATGTGCAGCTACCCTGTCTGCTGGCATCTTTCACTACCAAGGTCCTTAGGGAGAAAGGAAAGGCTCCCTGCCCTGATATATCAGCTGCTAAGACAAGTATTGTATATGAAAAGAGAAAAGAACAGGCAAATGGATATACAAATATAGGCCCATAAAGTAAAAATAAAAAAAATTAAAAGAATCAATTTCATTTCCATTGTCAAAATAAACAAAATGCAATTTCATCTGGAGTTTCAGTAACATGTATAGAGTAACATTAAAAGCAGGTGTTACCTGTTCTAAGAGATTCTGAAGCCTCTCTATTTCACAGTCTATTACAAATTTCTTTTCTTGCCTTCGGTCCAGATCTTCTAAAAGCCGCCTGTAGCTGGCATCGTTAAAATTCTCCACACAGATGGCACTGACTTGCCAGCTATTTTGTCCTGCTTTTTCCATAATTGCTTGAAGTATTGAATAACCTAGAAGAGAAGGATACAATACACTAGTAACACTATCATTGCATTTTTTGAATAGGAATTGTCCTTAATCAATATTATGTCTCTTAACATATGGTCCTGCAGGGAAGGGAATAAGAGAATATTTGAATCCCTGCCTATGCTGCTTGTCATGATCAGTGCACAGTAAGCAATTAACAAAATTTACAGTCCCTGTGATCAGAATCCTGGGAGTGAGCATTATGGATAATCCTCATGTGATTCATACACACAAACCCTTCCACTCAAGCATTCAGCTTCTCAGATTAGTTTTGTACAGTTTCTGTATCTGGGCATTTAACGACACAGCAAAGGAAAAATCTGAGCCTACTCATTCAGCAGAAGTATTTGCATACCACAAAAGCATTCAAATGCTTTGGTTTGGGTTGTTTTTTTTAATAATAACACTTAATCCAAGTAGCTTTTATGCTTCCTAGCAAGAATTCTTTGTTTAATTTAATTGTACATATACATTTATATGCCAGTATAGATGTATAAATAGGAATTATATTGAACTACTTCAGAGCTTCCATATAGCTTGAATCAATGTATGCAAAGAGACTAGAGGTCAATGAATGAAGGGCACCAGAGAAGCATTAGCTGTTACTACTGGCAGGGTTATTGCTCTTTATCAGTACCAGTATTTGATGCCTACCATGTTGTTTTTGAGGGCATTCACAGACGAGAAAGGCAGTGTCCTTTCAGAGGTCTCCCCCTGAACCTGCAGGGCAGTCTCAGGCTGCCCTGGACCACCAGCCCTTCACCTTCTTCCTGCTGTGTTCTGTTATTTTTTTCCACTGGGAATGTGCAGTACAGAGGCAGCAGGGGAGCTTATGACATGACTTAGGACAGCTTGCAAACCTCGTCTTGAGGTTTGCTCAACCATCCCCTGAAGCAGGAAGCATGTATTATTCTATTTTTCATCCAGAATAAGGGGGGAATTTGTTTAATGCAATGAAGATTGTACACCTCACACCCAGAGTTAATGTTTATAAAAGACAAAAAGAACAGAACAGATATGTTTCTCAATACCATGTTCATAAAAATGACATAATTCAGAGAAAGTCCTCCTGTCTAGAAACAAAACAGAATTGTGCCTTTTAACTCATTAGCTGGCAGAATTTTCCCCACTAGCTTTAAATGAAAGATTTCACTTCTTAAAAATTTTCCTTTGTGATGTGGTTACCCAGTAGTAGCTTCTTTCCCTCTTCAACAAGAGTGTCCCATGCCTGAGTGCAGTGACCCCCAGGTGTCATTTCAATGCACTTAAAGATGTCACTGCATGACAGATTCCCTGTAGAAGAACAGTGAGATATTCCCACAGATTTCAAGAGGAATCTTTGTAAGTTACATTTCAGAAAGAGCACTTTTGAGTGTGTGGTTGCTAACTATTTGATTAGCAGAAGACCTACAACACAACTGAAATCCAAGTTTGCCTCCAGTCAAATAAAACTAGATGATAGTGTTATTAGAATATGAGGTTTTTAGGACACATGAGAAACTAATCTTCTTGCAAGTCTAGGAGTAGCTATTTTTCTACTGGCTCCTATAACATTTGCAATCTTCGAAACACTAATTTAAAACATAACTTTTCTTATCTTTATGACATTATGTACCAGCACTCCAAAATGAACATTTATTAGGTTTTTTTCTCCAATTCAGATGACATAGTTTAGATAAAAATACTAACCATTATAATAAATACATAAAATGCAGAACAAATTTTATAACATAAATGAGACATTTATTTTATGAAACAGTATTTTATTGCAGGAAATGAATTAAAGTACTCCATGTATCAAATATTAAAACATTTCTGTACTCAGCCTATATTTTTAACCTGATGACTGTCATTTTTTTTCAAATAACCATCAGCTTTCCTGTTAATTGCTGCGTAATTATTCTGCTTTTCCTGTTGCTATATTCAATCGCCTTTTTGCCTATAATTATCTCTGCAAATCATGATGAGATTCTTTCTCAAGCATTGTATTTCTTGCTTCATTTCCTATTCATTTCCATATATAGGCATATATTAAAGCTACTCCAATGTTACAGGGGCTCCTGCTTCACTTACACTGTAACTTTGACTTGATCTTTGCTACCAAGGCAGTCAACATTTACTTAACTCAGCTTCCTAACACTAATTAACATTTTCTTTGATTCAGAATGAATGTCGTTTGAAACAGCAATTGACATTCCCTCCTTCCTTTCTTATTTTACTTGGACAACTTCAATAAGATGTATTTTGATCAAACTGGTAATTTATCCCAGCACAAAGCATGACAAATATCAGACAAACACATAGAAAACTTTTACTTCTATCTTGGATCAAGGTTTCACTTGCCACATTTCATTAGCAACTGCCTTCATTTAGGTATTTGAAGCTTCTGTGGCTTCTTGTCGGTAGCTGGCACCTAGATGAGGGTTTCCACGTGTAGGCACAACACAGCTAAACAGCACTAAGTGGGTATGGTGCAATATACTCCATCAGAAGAGTTCAGAATCCCTGTGCAAGTCATCAGCGGCATGGTCATCTATTCAGTGTGCAGGAACAATTTTTAATATAACAGGCTGACAAGGATGAAGTTGACTCAGAATGAATAAAGGCATTCACAGGCTCAGTTGGATAAAAATTAGATATGTGGAGAATGCTTATTTGTCCAAAATAATTGGCTACAGCTGACAAAGAAAAAAATTGGTTTCTGCAAACATTTTATACAGCAAAAACCTCTGAAACTAACCTGGGATAATTCTCAAAAACCGAATGCTGCATTTCTATTCAAGTAAAATACCTCATCTTTAGAAAGATGTTTGCCCAAGTAAAGACAGTAGACATAAATATTATAGCTGTCATCTAAAAGGTATTTATTTTCTGTTTACCTGCTGTTTATCCTCAGTTATGCTACAGACAGATGAATGATTTATTTTCTGGAATACATTCCCCCCATTTATTGTGAAATACTATTTGTTGCATAAAAGCAAACAAAAAAATCCCTAGGCTAGCTCATATCAGCTGAGCTGCACAATCCATGTTTTTCTAAACAACATTATTTAAGAGAATGTTTAGGACTATGCCTACAAATACACAAAAGTAAGCTACATTCTCTCATAAATTTTTATAGTAACCCTTCCTCATCAACTAATTCAACCTTGACATGCAGATAACTCATTAAAAAAGAAAAATGGTTGTGTCCAAGCATAACTTTGAAACCTGAAAATGTGTATCAAGAAGTTCCTGGTCCTTCATGGAACTTGCCTTTTTTATTTTTTTTTTTTATTTTTTTATTTTTTTATTTTCTTTTNACACAGCCATAATGTTAGTAAAAACCCCCCATGAAATGAGCCCCCAGCTCCAACCATGAAAATGAAAAGTTACTCTATTCATTTCCTGTAAAATCAAAGCTGGAGATGCCTACTGCAACAAATCCATGTATTTGGGTTGATACTACAGGTAAATACATTACAAACAAAATCTCAGATTTTTTAAGCCTTCTTCCCTGATTCCACAACCCACTGGCATTTTTTCATTAAAAAATGCATCAGCTATAGAAGAATAATAGCATTACTTGCACCTGGTGCTCTAGAGATGTTAGTACTTCTTCAGAGTCAGATATCTTCTAGGGGCCAAAATGTGTAAAATGGGCAATTCTGTAGTCCAGGATTCCTCCTACTCACTGCAACATTGCTGTAATTGAAGCCTGTACACAACCCTCCTCCACCCAAGTAGCTGAAATCATGAGAAATCTTTTTGATTTTAAAATTTCAGTTGCCTTTCAGGCTTTTTTATGTCTTCAGCTAGGCTTTCCCCTAACCAATTTCATTTCAGCAGGAAATGATTTGATCTCATTTATTTCAATTTAAATAAAAAGTAAAATCTGATATCTAAATCTCTTCAGGATGTTCAGAATAATCTGAAGTGATAGAGAAGCACCATCTTAGCATATGTTTTCTGCTGGAAT
>VXBB01018435.1:1427390-1450574 GCA_013399915.1 Illadopsis cleaveri
AAAAAAAAAAAAAAAGTAAAAGAAAAAGAAAAGTGAGGAAACATTTTAAGAAGTTCTTTTAACTGTCCCAAGACATTATAAGTGTACATAACAAATAAATACATCTATATGTATATGCATATCTGTAACTGCTTTATTCGAACCTGTGCAAAGCAGCATGCAAAGAAATGCCAAAAATTTCAAAGAAGGGAAATGAACAGAGATTGCTGATTGTTTTGGCTTCCTCTACTATCTTCTCACTCTTTTCAGTACTCCTCTGAAAAGAACTGGCAGAGCAAAAGGCACTTAGTAACCTTGCCTCATCTGAGTGTCTTCACAAACACTGCTATTACAGTCATTGATATACAGAGCTGATCTTTCCCAGTAATGCTGTCAGACAGCTCATGTAACATCTAGATACTTGTACAGAGAAACAGGGAAGAGGATGATATGATCTTCACAGAGAACACTGGACTACTCCTACATGGCTGAATCTCCTTCTGATGTCCACATTTAAAAAATTAATGCTAAAATATTTGACAGAGATCAAAGAAGCAAATCAAGATGATTTGAGGCCAATATATACAACATGCATTAGAGTAAGAGAACTACAGAAGAATTTATATCAACTGAAATTTTGATGGCTAACTCTGAGCTAGTTCATCCAATATCCTTCTTCAGGCAGTAGAAGGAAACAGGCACCTTCTTGAAGGCAACTCATAAAACCCTCCATCATATGTCTCATGTGCTCTTCGGAGGAGAAGACACTCCTCCATGTTTAAAATGAAAAATCCCAATATTATTATTCCTCAGGTTCAATGCCATGAACACTATTAACATAATGTTATGCATATGTAAAGAGCAGGACTAAAAGCAACCAGCAACATTATCACAGTATCTGCTACTCACACATTTTAAATTTTATTCTTCTATTTGGAATCTACATTTCACATTTTTGTATCTACATGTAAAGATACAACATTTCATTTAAGCAGAATTAAAAGGTTACTTTTATGCTTCTCTAGTGGAGGATGGGCAGCTTCACATAGGTTTCCTGTGATTATTCTGGTGAAGGGATTTGCATACAATTACAGAGACAATCTCAGTTCCTAGCAGGAACAAACACAGAATGAAGTAAGTACTCACCATATGATTAGACTAATTTATTACATCCCACTGTGGCAAGCTATATGCCAAGAAGTAATCATAAACTCATGTTCAAAGCTCTGGTAGAATGAATATATTTAACAATTCAAATTAAATTTCAGTTAATTTAGTGGGAAACACGGAAATGGGCAAGGTATAATGAAAAGGTAACAGGTAAAAGTATACAGATGTTGAAAGCTGGGATTGGCCTGTCTGAAAAAAGATCAGGACAGAAAATAGTGAATAAGATCCTGGCAAGTTTCTGGTATGAGATATATCTTCATCTGGACTTTGGTTAGTTTTAACTGACCTTGGCATTAATGTCTGAAAATGAACACAGTGACCAGTCAATAACTGCTCCATAAAAGTTAAGTGCCTGTGACATTTCATTATACAATGGCACTTGCATTGACCATTTTGAAAGTAAATGATCTTAAGAACTTTGTTCATTTTAGAGCTGGGTATTTTCCTTCCCCTGAACAGCTGTTCATTTGCAGAAAAGCACACTCTGGTGCAATCCCAAGTCTTAATGAGCAAAAGTGTGCATTTCTGCCTTGGACTTGCCAGGAGAAAAAAATTAGGTTTCAAAGGAGTGGAAACATCTCTTCAAAATAAAAATGAATAAAGATAAAAATAGATTTAGCTTAAATATTTTCATTTAGGGCTTCTTCACGAATAGAAACAATAGGCAGAATTTGGAATCTTCATAACTGTTACCCAGGAGAGCACTGGCAGCAAGATACCCACTGGTATTCCTGGTCAAGACAGCGTGGAATTCTGCAAGTGTAACTGAATGCCCCTGAGTGCACTGTGTCATGATCATTAGGACTGAGCATGTCCTGGGTGGTTTAGTCTAAACCTCTCCAGCAAACCCACAGTATGAAAACAATGCTAAAACAGTCACTAAGGCAGAAAAAGACAAAAAATTACTCTGCAGCATGGTACAAAGAACATTTATCAGAAAAGTGGGAAACCTTTAATGCAGTCTTGTCTTCAGTGGCTAATTAGTTTATAAAAGAATATCTGAAAAAGCTGCAGAGGATGTGGGAATTGGATGCAAAAATTTAAGCTGGTTAAAAAAAAGACTTTATAGAGGGACTCTCTGAGAGGAATGAGAAGTGAGAATCCAGGAACTGCTCAATAGATACAAGATACTTTTTAAGTCCTAGAACATGTATTTGGTATTTTAGACTTCAATTACAGTTGAAAATAAAATAGTAAATAAGGTTGAATTTCAGTTGTACTAGTGCAAAAATAGAAAAATCTCACTTTGACCTTTTTTTTTTTTTGAATGTCTCCATTTCTGTACTTGGAAATTAAAATCTATTTCCAAAAATCTACAGATGATAATCCATCTAAATAAACAATATTATTTAATTTTCTTTAAACACTGCTGCCAGGAACAACCCTATCTATGCTCATTGCTCAAAAACCACTGTGAAAAAACCTGCTGCCCACTAATAGTTCTTTATGTGTTTTGGCTTGTGCTTCCATTGCCCTTTTCAATGTGATTGACTGGATACTATTTCGCAATAGCATCTTAAATACTATAAATTACCCAAACTGTCTTATTTTCCCAAAGAGATACAAAATAGACTTGAATTTTCCAATTTGCTTGAAACAGTGATATCCAACCTTTTCAACCTGAGCCCTGAAGCATTATTCCAAAAAGAGCAGTGGACCACGACTATTGCTTGAGGGCATTTTCTCTGGAAGCAGAGTGGAAGGAAACAGGCATCACCCCTGGTGCCCTTGCTGGGGATCCTAAAGTGTCTCCAGGAGACCAGGCTACAGCTTGTAAAATTGCACAGAATTCCTTAAGCACATTGTGTTTTGCTTGTGATATTGAATTATGCTCAGTGGCAGCCTGAAGGAGCACTCACATGGCACATGGTGAGTCCAGGTTGGGATGTACGTGGTACAATGTCCCAAAGTAAAAAAGACAGGGTGACCTCATTCCTCCTGCTAAAGTTACCTGCTAACTCAGGTTCCAAATCATTGAGCCAAATCTCAGGCTAATTAATTGCAAATAAACAAACATCACCATTACAGAAACTGGACATTTGCCTACGTCCCTTATGAGATGGTTTCATAAGAGACAATTTGCACAGATATAAGCAGCAGCAGGCGCTTCCCTGCTGAGCTGTTAACACTGGAGATGATAGGAAGACAAAAATCTCAATATTGACACGCTGCAGGACATTTATACCAAACAACCTTGCTGCAGCTGGGAGGACTGTGTAAATTTGTAAAGGCGTCCGGTGCGGTGTTGCTCCCCATGCCCCCTCCAAGGATCTCTGTCCTGGAGCCAGGCTGCTTCCATGTCCTGGAGCTACTCTGAAGCATCATGTTGTGTCCTCTGGGGTTGTTCATGACAGGCAAAAAGGAGAAATTTCTCCTCAATATAACGAAGAAAACATAAGACATCTATTCATGGAAAAATACAAGATACAATTTTCAGCATACATTTAGCGTTCTATTGATGATGTCATCTTGACTTGTGCATCACTAAATGAAGACTTAAAAAAACCCTTAATGTCTTCATTTAGGAATGTATTTGTGCAAGAAAAAGAGTTGTAATTACTTAATAGATATTTCTCTAAAGTTTTATCTCTGTCTGAAAATGTTAATATTCACTATTTAGCTTTCATCTCTATGGTAGTTAAAATGAACAAGTCCTTTTCCAGTGAAACAGTCTGGTGTTAATGCATTTTATGATTAAAAAGGTTATTTTGATCCTGAAACAACTATCTGAAATATAGGCATGTACCATACAGCCTATAGTAGAGAATGTGGACAAAATTTTAGGCATGTTGATAGAAATAATTGTATTTACATAAGTAATGTTGTGCTCTGAGGCCTCATTGTTCCAAGTACTGTTCCAAGTACATGTGCAGAAAATGGTCTCAAAAAAGATGACTTTGGAAATCAAACAGACTGGGAGGTAGGACAAGTTGTTTATTCCTACTTTCATTTTTAATTAGGTCAACAAGATATTTCAGAGGCATTTTTCATACTTATCAGTCTGAAAATAAAACAACCTGCCTCTAAATGGATATTCACAAATTCATTTAAAAGTACGATGATCAAAAAGTATACAATGAAAATTAGATATATATTGAATACACATATATTCTTATTTATATTTATATTTGTTTCTTTTGAAATGTGCTTAGGAGCAAGTAATTTAAATAATTTACTTTGCAGTTTCATTTCTATCTTTCTTTTCCAGCATAACAGATAAGTCACTACACAGTCCATTCTAACTTGCATTTTCACAGAATAAGAGCTAGAGGAATACTCTGTGTGTGGGTGTTAGGATTACTTATAAAAGGCAGGACAAATCCTGTTGCATAACTCATAAAACATTTGTATTGACTTTAGCTGGAACTACTCATGGGAGAAGAAACTGGTTCAATATTTGAAATCTGATGTAATTAAAATTTGAGAGCATTTAATTCAAAAACCCATTTAATGCATTCACTGAGTTTTAACTGTATAACAACTAATTCTGTGGCAGGTGAAAATGTAATTGACAGAGAAGAAGTTAAAGCTAGCAAAGAACCAGATATGAAAATGAAATCCCAGTAGGCTGACAAAACTTTACAGCTGGAGGGAAGGCAGGCAAGAAGGGGAGCCTCCTTTGTAGGACGAGGACTGGACACTAAAACTGCTGTCCTGTCACAAAGCATATTAAAAGTTACAGGTGAATTTGGGTAGTAAACCTGACAAATCATGGTCTGGACTGGAACTGATGTTTTATTCTTGTATTAAATATTGTCTTGATATACTCTTCCCCCAGAAACAGATTATTCACTTTTTAGACAGATTGTTCACCTGTTCTGTGCAACTTTCTGTAATATATCCTCCATATACATGCAGTTTCACAACTTCAGGGTGGTCACAGTGTATGTGGCACAATATTGGCATATGGTTTAAAAAGCTGCTGCATATGTTTTATGATTGCTTCAAAAAGATATGAAGTGACAGATTCTGATTTTTAAATGACATGCCTTATTTGGAAACTGAACACTTAAAATATGGCCAAACATGTCTACCATAGATAAGCATAGGTTTTTTTTCTTTAGAATTCATGAAGTTTCTGACAGTTCATTGTCAGCATGCCAGTATGTCAATATTAGCTGTTTCCTGGCTGAGGGGACTATACAGGTGAAGTGTATGACGTATTCAATGGATTGCAACAGCAAAAGCAATATTCTACCCTGGAATGTACTCAGTCACTGAATATCCAGGATGGTTAATAGCTGGCTAAGAAAGAAACTTTAAAAAAACCCCAGCCTCCCATGCCAACAAACGCTACAGAACATTTATCAGGGAGGTAACTTGCAGTAAAATGGTATTTCACCATTCAATTTGAAAAGCAACTTCCATTGTTGGCACAGTAACTTGCTCCAGGCATGCTTCAGGCTTGCATGTCAACTGAAATCCATGAGGGGCTGAATTTCTGGTCTCATGCCACTCAGAATTGGTACCAGAAAAGGTCTTTATGCTGCTACACAGTAATACTCAAATCTGGAAGCTATGTTGCCTTTAAGTACTTCATCATATCTTCTTGCACATTCTCTCTCACCTAAAAACCACACAATTCCATTACACTCTGGCACTCCAAGCGTTTCCTATCCTGCAGGTTTATTACCATTCAGGTTTAAAAAAGCTACACATATATTCTGACTTGATACCTTTAAGATACAAAATTAAAACATGGCAAAATACCTAACTTTCCTATATTAGGAGGGCCTGTGCCAATGCCTAACCTTATCGTTGGGAGCCTCCATCTGTGTTCTGGAAAGGCTCCTGAAATCTGCTTTTATACAGCAACCCTAATAACAGCAGACATATCCAAACAAATAGTTCTCATAAATGTCACAGGACAAATTTCAAAGTAATACAACTTGCAGTACAAGCTACCTGCATGGGATAAACTTATAAAGAGTGATTTAAGAAAGAATGAACCTAGAAGGTAATGCCAGTCACTTGGGATTGCAAAATACACTTAAAAATCAAATTTTATACTAGATTGGTTCTTTGTGATTTTGCAAAATGTCTAGATTTTCTAACAAAGTGGAAGGAGAAAATTTAGCAAGAAACCAGGCATCTGGAAGAGCAGACAATAAAATGGGGACTTCTGATAAATTAGCACCCTGGAATTTTCTTTTCCTGATACTGCTCCTTTGGTCTCTCCAGGATTTGTGAGCTATTTCATGTTGGACTCCTCCTGAAGATTAAATCCATCCTTTATTAGAGTACTTCATTGCATTTAAAGGGGTTTATAGGCACCTCAGTAAATTTACAGAAATCCAGATCCACAGACTTTGCGTTGGATCTGAGTATCTGTTTTATGGTGCTTTTTTTTTTAATATAAATGCTCCTTTCCAACAAATACAAAGACTTAATCCACAAAAGTAATGTATCCACCTGAAAAAGGTAAAAAGTCTGTGGAAAGTGCCCAACAGCCTGGGAAACAACCCTACATTCTATTTTAGTGCAGTGAAATCACATTCAGTAACTTATTCCTCATTTTTTTTGAAAAGGGAGTGCCAAGCTACTCTAAGTGTCTAGCCACTCTAAGGCTGAAATTAAGGATTAGTGAAAGACTGAAGTAATCAAGTTCAAAGATACTGGTGATAATCATATGAGACCCATGACTGTTCCTCATTAGGTAGCATGGGTATATTACCTTGAGTTAAAACCTCCTCCAATTCTCTAGAGTGTTCATTATTGTCACCCTTGCCCGCACTCAAATATGTCAAATCAGGAAAAGGGAATTAAAGCTTTCTATGCTATTTAGTCCCACCTCACCTCCAACAATTCAATACAGAATTTCATCTGGTGCTTTTGCTTGCAATATGATAAACACAGAGGGCTTGTTCCTGGCATCAGGAAGCAGCTGGGCCCAATCCTGGATGTCTGCTGAAGCCTCTTCTTTCCCCATAAGCAGGTCTTTGTACCGCTCACTATCCCAACATGATATGTGTATCTTCTGCACTCTATGGAATTAAAAAAGTGAACCTAAAACCAGATTAATTTGTGTTTGTGTGGGTATGTACAGCCTCAGCAAAACCCAAAGTCCTTTCAGCAATTACAGAGGGAATTCAGTCCTTTATATGTTAATACAGGGAAAATAGGGTCAGCAAGATAGAAAATGCTTTTCAAAGGGGCTTTTGCCAATTAGCAGGTTTGTTTGTTTGTTTAGGGGGCTTATTTTTTTGGTTTTTGGATTTTTGTCGTTGGTGGTTTGTTTTGCTTTGTTTTTGTTTTCAAGAGGCTGTTTCATTTGACTGCTCAAAATCTGAGGGTTTTTTTTAGTCTGACAAGTAGACATAACACTACAGTGAACAACATGAGGAGAAAAGGTCTTCCTGAAAATATCAGTTAGGTATTGGGCATGGGACGAAGTTCAAAAAGAAATGAATTAATTTCCTAAAAGCCCTGCCAAAGACCAGTGCATCTAATAAAAGAGAGGAGTTACTTGACTCGAACAGTCAGAAGAAGATCTCCCCTCCAGACAATGAGACACAGTAAGAAACAGAGGGGCAAACTCTATGAAAGCGTCAGGCGTCTCATTTTCAGAAACTTACTTTTTCTTGACAAGTAAACAAAATCCTGACAGTTCTTGGCTTTTTATCTTCTCAGGTGCCTGATTTTTCTTTTACTGTAGCGGTCTTTCTAGACAGACAATATTTCTGACCATTAGTTTAAAAAACTAAATCTTAGATTTCATGGGGAATTTGAACAGAATCACTTTCTATTTCTTTTGGGCTCTTCTTGGATTATTCAGATACTGTTGATTTTTCCTAATGGCACTGACATTTGCAAAAGTATGAAAATACAAAGCCCAGGGCAAGGGAAAACAATTTTAGAGAAAGTAAAACAGCAGAAGTTCTTACTTTGTACCATAAGTTCATTGATTGGTTATTGATAATGGGTGATTTATACTGTGTATAGTCTTTTCAAAGTCTTCTGCAGTATTTATCATTACTGTATGTTTGAATCTGAAAAGTGGATTTTATCCCTACAAAACACCATTATTACTTAGAAATTATCAAATATCTTTGTTCTCTATCTGTACACTGCTGAATACGGTATCTTGCCCAAAAGTGTATGCATGCCATTGTCAGAAACAGAAACAGAAACACTATACTAGAAGCACACGATATTAGAACTACACACTTTTTTCAAACATTAAAAGTAAAAATCATTCTGTGACAAAACACTTGGACAAAATCTAACCTTGAGGCAAGAATCATCACTTTACCTTTTAAAAGTACTTCACAATCTTTTCTCCTTAAAGTTCATGTGGTGCTTCTTCCACAACCTTCTTCCATTTTTACTAAATAATCTTATTTCCAATACAGATTACCTTTTTTGCCCATTTCTACATTACCTTTTGTTTGACTCAACACCGTTCTTTAGTTTAAGAAGTTTTATTTCTTCCATTATTTTTCTTCTCCTAACATACTGATGAAACCCAGTAATTTTTTATTTACAGACAAGCCTCTTTGTTTCATGACACGAATGGTGCACAGTGATGATCATCCAGGCAGCTCCTCTCAGAATCCTTCTTTCTTGAAGAGAAGCCACAAGAATCAACATGGCTAAGAGTCTTCAGCACCAAATAATAATGAAAAAGTTTATTCATCCTGATCAGCATTATGCACACGAACACTAACAATCATCCTTTCAAAGCACAAACCATTTATTTGTTGTAAGTTTGGAAAGAAATAAAAAAACATTAAGAAGTGTTAGGAATCACATAGAATAACATAACTGAGCATGAAATCTCAGGAGATAATTGAATACTACAGCACCTTGAAGAGTTGCATCCAAGTAAAGTCAGTTCTCCAGAGGTATGATAATCTAGTTTCCCTGATACTTGTCTCAGGGATGTTTGAAAAACCTTTAATATGCAAAAAACCCCCTGATACTTAGGAAGAAAGCAGATGAAATATGGAGCTCAGAGTGCAGAACAGTGGTTTCCAATGAATCAATGAACACAGTAAGTTATGCCCAGTAATCTGTTACTCTTTGGAGTATGTACTAATAAAGATGAGTGGATAAAAAAATTCATTTAGGCAGCATTTTTTGTGGGGGTAGGGAAAGGCACAACTCATGCATGAGAAATACTTTCACATGCCTGTCAGGTCTTCAATATTGCTTTTTAAGAAACCATTATGATATATATTGTAAACATTAAGGATGAAGAAACATAATTCTTTTCCTCCCCTTAGCAATGTATACAGATGTGGTAAGATTTTATACAAGCTCAAAATGAACCTATAATTGCCAAAAAAAATTACTCCTTCATTCATGTTTTGAGGAAAAAAACCCAAAAGGCATGAAAATGAGAGTAAAATGCAAAAACAATTCTTAAAGAGACTTAAGAAGAAAAATGCACATGTATGTAAATTTAGAGATTAATTAAAACACAGGATAATCTTTTAAGTGCCTTAATATAAACTATTCCTTTCTAACACACTTCTCTGGGGAAGAAGGGGAATAAAAACAGTAATGCTTATAGCACACAATCTCATTACCAGTACTCAATGTGTCCATTTCTCTGTCTCCCAAATTCTAAATGCTAAAAAAGTTTAAAAATTATATTAAATTCTCCAAATCCTTTGCTGTCATCCTCCCTAACATTCTCATCTCTAAATTTGAGAGATACACATTTGATGCCTGAACTGTTAGAAGGATAGGAAATGGCTGGCTGGCTACATTGGACAAAGATTTACTGTCAATGGTTCAATGCCCAAATGGACACCAGTAATGAGAGGAGTTCCTCAAGGGTTCATGTTGGGACCAATAATATTTAATATCTTGACTAATGATGTAGGCAATGCGACTGAGTGCATGCTCAGCAGGTTTGTGCATCACACCAAGCTGAGTGGTCCAGCTGATTTGGTAGATGGATACAATGCCATCCAGAGGAACTTCAAAGACTTGAGAAGTGAACCCATGAAAAACTCAAGAAGTTGATCAAGGCCAAGTGCACGGTCCTGCACCTGGGTTAGGGAAATCTTAGTATCAGTACAAACCAGGGGGATGGATGGATTGAGGGCAGCCCTGACAAGAAGGGCTTGGCAGTACTGGTGGAGGAAAAATTGGACATGATCTGGCAATATGTGCTTGCAGCCCAGAAAGCAAACCATATCCTGAGCTGTACCAAAAGCAGCGTGGCCACCAGGTCGAAGGAGATCATTTTTCCCATCTACTCTCTGCTCTCCTGAGATCTCATCTGGAGAAGATGTCCTGTTCTGGGATCCAGTACAAGAAAGAGCAGATATGTTAGAACAAATCCAGAGGATTGCCACAAAAATGGTCAAAGGGCTGGAACAGTCAGAGATGGAGAGAGTTGGGATTGCTAAGCCTAGACAAGAGAAGGCTCTGGGGAGACCTTACTGATCCTTTCAATATATTAAGTGGGCTTATAAGAAAGATGGAGAGAGACTTTTTACCAGGGCCTGTAGGGCCTGTAGTGGCAGGACAAAGAACGATGGTTTTTAAATGAAAGAGGGTAGATTTAGGTTAGATATAAGAAAGAAATTCTTTACAGTGAAGAAATTCTTTCTAGCGATGCTGGTGAGGCACGGGAAGAGGCTGCCCAAAGAAGCTGTGGATGTCTCATCACTGCAACTGTTCAAAGGCCAGGTTGGATGGGACTCTGAGCAATCTGATGTAGTGAAAGCTGTCCCTGCCCATGGCAGGGAGGTTGGACTAGAGGATCTTTATTAGTCCTTTTCAACCCCAACTATGCTATGACTTTATGAAAAAAGAAGTATTTAAATTGTAGGCAACAAGACCCACTAGAGAAAGAAAGAATATTTATTTCTCAAAAGGATCTCCTAGAATGTAGAGACCAGCACCACAAAATATAAAAAAAAATCCTACAGAAAACAGTGGAAATTATGTGTTCAAGTGCTTTTGCAGACCTAGTCTTNAAATTGTAGGCAACAAGACCCACTAGAGAAAGAAAGAATATTTATTTCTCAAAAGGATCTCCTAGAATGTAGAGACCAGCACCACAAAATATAAAAAAAAAATCCTACAGAAAACAGTGTGAATTATGTGTTCAAGTGCTTTTGCAGACCTAATCTTTCATGTTGACCATGTTGCTGGGGGATGGGCTGGGCATCAGCCAGCAGGTGGTGAGCAATTGTATTGTGGATCACTTGTATCTCTTGGGTGTTATTCTCCCTCTCTTTTGTTTCATTACTATTATTATTGTTAAATTTTATTACATTTTGTTTTGTTTCAAGTAATAAAATCTTATTATCTCAACTGACTAGATTTACTTTTTCTTTTGATTTTCCTCCCCACTGCGGGTTGGGGTTGTGGGGAGTGAGTGAGCAGCTGCATGATATGTATTTTCTGGCTGGAGTAAAAAACCCCAACAGCCCCTAAGGCACACCACCAACCACCAATACTTGGCTGCAAACTGGGGTTTGTACAGATAATCACAACCCTTTCAGCATAATTAATGGTGCCCACAGTACACCCACCTTAGCACTCATACACCCAAACTGTATCCCAGTTGCTGATAGCATAGAAGATAATGTCAAAATCCCAGCTAAAGTCCAACTAAACATATCTGCTCACAACTCTATTGGTTTTACCCTTGTCCATGGAGTCAATATTTTGACCATAGAAAGCAATCAAATTGTTCAGGCACAGGCTTACTCTGGTAAATCTGTGCTGGCTATTCCAAATGGCCTCCTTGTCTTTCACGCATGCTGAAATGAATTTACTCCATAACTATTTACCAGACTGAGCCAAAGACAAGTCTCTATTTCCCCAAACCCTCTTTCTTTCCGTGCCTGAAGATTGGTATGAAGTTTTCCTTTTCCATGTCATCATGAACTTTGTGAACAAGATCTTTCAAAGACCATAGAGAACAGCCTTTAAATTATGTCAGCTGGTTTCTTCAAAACCTTTGGATAGAAACCATCTAGTACCATGGGTCTTAATAAAAACAATTGTCTTAAAAGGTCTCTGATGCAGTCCTTCTTTATTCCAATTCTGCAACTTAGCTCATTGATTTAGAGGGCCTGAGGGCAGATCTTCCCAGTAAAAATCAAGATAAAAAGGCACTGAGATTTTTTTGTACTTGTCCACTCTTCCACTGCTTACTGGACAATGTACTCACATGGGTTCTTTTCCCTCCTTCTTCTGCCAATACACTTTCAGACATACTTTACATCCCTTTGTTGACTCTCGTTCTACTCCACAGGTCCGTGCTTGAGCCCTGTTTTCATAGTCCTCCAGAGAGCCTGTACCTTCTTCCCTCTCCAGTGGACCTACTTTTTGCATTTGAGCTCTGTCAGGAGTTCCCCATTCAAGCACCTGCCACGCTTAATTGACTTGCTGCACATCAAAAAGGATAATCTTGGTGCCTTGAGGAAAATGTCCTGCAAGATAACTGGCTTCCTAAACCCCTTCCTCTACAGGGTAGATGTCTGTTGGATCATGCCATGAAGATCCCTACGTGAGTTGCTCTCCTTAAAGCCAGGGCTCTGACTTGTCTATTACCTCTCTGTGTTTTAACTTCAAAAATCACAGAGCTGCTGGTTATAAGGCTGCCAGTGCCTTGCCCATCTCTAGCCTTACTCTTCCTTGCTTGTAGCTGCAGGTTCAACAGGTCTACCCTGGTTATCACCTTCACTGCCTGCTTCAGAAAGAAATCATCTGGATGTGCTTCAGAAACCTCTAGTGTTGCTTGCACTCTACCTTATTGCTTTTTGACCACTTATCAGGGCAGCTGAAATTCCCTGTGAGTATCAGAACCAGCTTCCTCCAGCTGCCTAAATGTTTCCTCCACTTCCACCTCTTGATAGCATTTAGCAGAGGTACCATCACATCTGCTTATCTGTCCTCTGCTCCTGAGCCCCATGCTACAGGCCAGTTTGCCGCATAGGGAATTTCCTGGTCAGTGCAATAACCCCTTTGGACAGAGCACAGCACTGGATCCTGTCCATCTCCTACATGCCCTGCAACATTCCCATCCTTTTAGTCACAGCACTGCTTTCTGTAACCCACCACATTGGTGGCCATACAGGGACACCTAATTCCACTTGTTTGTTCCATATGCTCTCTGAATTCAGGCACAGACAGCTGGGATAGGACTACAGCTACAATTTTTTCACCAGGTGAGAACATGACAGCCTCTTCCACTACTCTGTTCCCCTGGTGATTTCTTATGGCCTCTCAATCCTCTCTACATCAAGCCCTTTGATACATTCCTAAATTAACAGATATGCAGATAATTTTGATTTTTAGGCCTAAATGCAACAGTTCACACTAGGAATCAAATTTATTTTTATGTTATCAGAACACAATTGTGCCTCAAAATATTACTATTGCTCCTTATTATCTTTTTCCTCCATTCCTCACTTAAAATGAGCTGATTTAGTTTACATTTTAAAGTCAATTCTTAGACTAAAGCAAGGCCTCAAAAGCAAATTGTAGACTTCTAGTAATAGTATTATAAAAGAATATTTACTGTTGCAGTATAAACAACAAATAATTATGGTATCATGAAGCATCATTGCTAAGGAAACTCTATTTGTGTTAGTTCCCATTGATTGTTCACTTCAGATCCTTATGAGAAATATATTATTTTGCAATACTTCTTGGAGTATCCTCCAAAATCCCTGTATTTGGTATAAAGTTGAAAATCTGAATACTTGTCTGATTTGATTGGATTTTTTTCCATATAAAAAGACTAATAATAGGGTGAGATTCAAAGTGTCAAAAATACATTACATGTATTCCATTTTCTCTCTTTATTTCCCCATTAATTTCTTTCTTTTCATTTCTAGGCATTAAAAGTGATATAAAATGATCAAAAGTTGAGGCAGTATGTCTCTAGTCTTGCATTAGCTCACATAGCAGGCCTGATAAATTGGCTATGATTTCAGGACTTTATATAGCTCTCATTATCTTTTCCTGCAGCAAAGGAGGTTTAGAAAAGCAACATCCCTCCTCTTGCATATTGTACTCTAAATGTAATATAAACCAGTTATATTAGCACTTACCTATATAATTAGTGGAACAAAGCTGTTAATAGAACATTTAATACAGACCCTTCACACATTAATCCAGTATTATGCCCTTTTTACTCTCAAGGAATTGCTGAATTCTATAACCAACCCACATACTTCATATAAAAATAAAGTGGCAGTGAGGCTACAGTGAAAAAAAAAAAAGTAATAGTGTTTGCCTTTGGAGTATTTATTTTATAAGCTTATAAATATGGTATATACTCTTCATACACATTAGTTATCATCCTTTCCTCCCAATCAGAACTTGAATTTGTACCAATCCTACATCCATTTGCCTTTACAATTACTGCTTTAATCTCCTTTCCTTCTAAGCTTTCTGAATCCACTGCTTACAACCCCTTTAAGCATATTGGTCTGCCAGGTCCTTCTCAGATCATCTCATCTGCTTTCCCACCTACCTGTCTGTATCAGCTAAAGTTTCTGCTTAAGCATTTAAATCTGTATTCTGTCCCTACTTTCCCAGATATTTAGCCATTGTCAAATGTATAACCTGTGCATTTGTGAGTCTAGCCTGTGTTTCTGACAGATGAAAATTGTCCTCTGCCTTTCTACTCTTTCCTCATGAGCTCAGGATCAATCAACATAAATAATTTTCCTTTTTGACCTGCCTGTTGACTTAAATAGTGTGATAATACAAACAGTACATCTTATTTATAAGGCAGGCTCTTAACCTACACATCAGAATTCTAATAATTTATCACATTAAACATTCTGATGGTACAATATTATCTTTGCAGTTTAAATTCCTTAATATTTGCATATTGTGTCCAGCCTGCAGTCCAAACTCACCATAGCTTCAATCCTTTTCCTCACCTATTTCAACATTATTTATTAATTCCTGACAGACATAATTTTTCCTCACTCATATCCATCCATAATGTTAATTATTGTATCTTAGCTTACTGTTATGGTCATAATATCCCTTTCTTTGTATTCCTGTTAGGCTGCTCTTCTTTCCTTATGGCATGAAATTTAAATATTTCTCTCCACTTTCAAGGCCCTTTCTGACAAGCTCCACCACATTATCATTTATTTTTCAGATGATGATGATGATCAGCGATGTTAATCTCACATCCACTTACTAAATTTTTCAGCTTTCCACTCAGCTTTCTGCTTTGTGGCTCTGCAGAATCTGTGAGGCTGAGCACAATCCCTGTAAGCATTTGCTTAAGTCACCTTGTTACCCTCCCTAAAATACTGCTTTTCCATGTAAGAAAGCTCGACAATGAGCAGACTGCCATGATGCTAAGAACAGTTTTCATGCCTCCCTATATGACTGACTTCTCCCATCTTTTGCTCTCACTGTCCTGTTCAATGCCTAGACGTAATCTCTTTAAACAGTGGTGGTGTCTTTCTTTTGTACTTCTGTGTGTAAGTAATTTACTACAGTTCTCAAGTGCTATGATGATACCAACAAATAATAATACTCACATGAACATACTACTACCATTTTCTTGGTAGTTTGCCTGTGGGTAGTTCTGCTTTTAATTCCATTCTAAAACCGTCATGCCATCAATCCATTAAGGTTCTTGAGGAAGACCCATTTTTGGAATGTTTCCTGAGCAGTCAGGAAACCTCCATGCAATACGACAAAAATGGTCAAAAAAAGCAAGCTCCTAATCAAAGCATAACACGAAGTGTAGGCATAGCCCACATTGTCTTGACTCATTTCTTATTGTGTTTAATGAATCGCTTGTCAGCTATCTATGTGAACCGAGAATTCTATATCTGAAAAGCTGGAATCTTAAAACCAAAGACTTTGAATAATACCAGATGAAACAATCACCTGGATATTTTCTTAGCAGCTATTCCATCCTACTGGAGGCAAAAAATAGTCACGACTATGCCACACTCCCACATTAATTCCTTTCAGCAACTCTGCCATCTGTAAGTGAACACCATCCTGGGGATTCAATGCTCTTCTACAGAGTAGAAAAATCAGAGAACTGTGCAATCATCCTCAGCCATTTTGTACCTGGGCCTCATTGCTGCCACCTTCTCCATTTTTGCCAAGACTCCCTCAAACATCTTTGCAGCCATAAAAGCAGTACACTGAGAATCAGAAGGAAAGAGTGAAAAAGGAAAGGAAATAAGAAATAAACCCACTGCTGTTCATTTGCTAATGCACAGCACTAGTGACAGGGTTTACCAGGTAACAGTGATAATTCAGTACGATCAGTAGTTGTGCTTTTTGTAAGTGCAAGAGAAGCCAGAAAGTTGAATAACAACTGCAAGAAAGAACAAATGGATGCTTCAGTGTGTTCCTCTCTCTATGTTTCTCCATGATCTATGAAATATATTTCATAAGAGGACATAGAGTGTTATTGAGCAAGCTGTCTTTTTCATGCTTTGGAAAATTTTATCTAACAGATATTGAAGGGGAACCATTCGCAGTTGGTCGTTTTGGCCTTCCACATGGAGCTGACATCACTTTATTAATTTGTGGGGGGAGAGGGTTAAATAAAAATGTGAACTCTTGTAGCATAATGAATAGCTCAAAAAGGCAAAAAAGGGGCATCAGTTTATGTCATAAACTGGCTTCTTGCCTGCTCCAAGGATGCGACAGAAGACATATAGACTTTATTCGCTCCACAAACAAAGTCATTTGCCATGTGATTTGACAAATCACAAAATAGAGGATATGAGGAAAAAACCTCTGTTTTATATTAACTACCACTTCTTTTGTAACCTACAGATTCCTTTTTCATGGATCTCCAGTATTCCTGTATCTCAGCATCTCAAAAATGGTGCTTTATTGTGCATGTTTTCGCAATGGAGACCAGGGATCTCTCCACAGTATTAAGCCCAATTTAGAGACAAAGAACTTAGACAGCCCCTCTTCACTTCATGTAATATTACCACCCTTAATATGTAGCTGTATGCCAAGGCCTGGTCCTTGATAGGTACCTAGAGATGATGTATTTCAGTGACTCCAGGGTAGGTATAATGCAGCCACGTGTAGAACACTGGTATGTTATAAGGTAACATAAATCTGTTTTTCAAAACAGGAGGAAGTTGTTAATAAATAAAATTAATGACTAAAAAATGATAAATTCTGCTGCATCATTATTGAACTATATGGGACAGATTATATTAGTGTGACTCTGTGAAGAATATGAAGGGTTCCAATGACTGCCCACAAATATGTGCCTCTTTATGGAATAGGGATAATGTGACTACTGCTAAAAAATACTGAAGCAAAATTTTGTATAAACCACTTCATAAATATAATTTTTTTTTATGTTCATACTTTGTTGCTTCTTTTTCCTCAAACCCATGGAAAACTTCTTACAGGTTTTTTTTTCATTTTCCTAATCAAGATCCTCATTAATTTTGCTATTTTTAGTACTTTAATAATATTGATTCCATTCTGATGGTGCAGCATTGCTGTTTGCATTTCCAAAGTGTGTGTGAGTCACTGCTCTATACCAGATTGACACAGTTCAGTATGCATGTGAGATAGTCTGTTTCCAAAAAGGAGGATGATACTATTACTTCTCAACCTCCCTCACTTTCAGCTTTTAACTTTGTCCTGGCACAATGACTCAAAATCAGATCTAGAACAAATGCGTCCATTTTAAAATTGCAGCCTGGCTGTTGTTGACAATGTAGTATTGAATAAATTCAATTTTTCCCTTCCCTCCAGTGCTTTCATCCCAAGTTCGCAGAATTGTCAGTCTTTACATACAACAGCTGCACACAAGCAGTGACAAGGAGAGACTTCAGTGGCTAAAAGTGCTTCTTCTTCTCATTATACTATCTCATCATGTCCTGCATTTTTGTGAAGTCACAATACAAATGCATCCAGATCAGATGCTGTCTCAGTTACAGCACAGGGCCTGAAAGAAGCATCAGTTTAGGGCCAGACCCCTGACATAATTCACAGTATCGTTCAGGAATGTACACTGTTATCTGTCTAATTATCTCCCCTCCTTTCCTGACTTTGATCCTCCTTTCACCCCCAACTCAGGACCCACAGTACCTTTCAATGTACAGCATTGGAAAAATTTACTGTGTGAACACATAAAACAATGAAAATATGAATGAGCAAATTTCAGTAATAATAAATCACACATAAGGTAGCTATGAAATGAAAATTAAATACAATGAAGCAGTACTGAGAAATGCTAAGTTCTACATATATCCAGCAAAAAGAAATGACAATCTGTGAGAACAATAGTTCAAATTTTCTGGCATATGGACACTTATAATTGTCTGATGTTGGATGTTCTGCATTAGTATATTAAAGGTTTGGAGGAGCTACACTAAAATCAAAAATTTTCCTCCTACATAGTAATTCCATCAGGAACAAACATAATAAAAGGCATTTCTGCTGATGTTCACAAAAGCATTAAATTCAGTTATGAAGCCTTATGCTGTATATGAGGTGCTCAATTTTTCAAAGAAAAGAAGTAAAGAGCTCTCTTTGTTGGAGGAAAGTTAAATTGATACAAGCAACCTATCAGGAGCAATTATGCTGATTCATGTTGTAAACATCATTCCAATGTATGCCCACCAGAAAATGTAGAAGCATGACATTTAGTACATCAAATTTAGCTTTGTCATTGCCTTATCTACAAGGTAGAGAGCTTTGCACACATCTCCCAGGAGAGAAAAATGTCCAGTTAAACCCTTTTCAAAAAACCCCTTCACTTATAACCTGAAAACCAAATTTCAGTTGAAGAGCGAATTATTTCAGAATTTTCTTTTCAGCATTTCTCTACACTCTACATAGACAGAGTGCACTGCAGTTCTATAAAACAGCCATTGTGCCAACTTATCTAATCACAGCAACATGAAAAGAAGCTCTGAAATTTATTTAGATCACATAGTCAGCATGATCCCTGAATAAGGAAAATGTGTAATTGCATGGCTCAGGGGCAGATTCGGGTGTGTACGGTGACCCAGAAAGTCACATTTCAGTCCCCTGCTTCCTCCTGGCAGTGGGAGCAGCCGGAGCCAGGCATGCACCAGGTGTACTGAGATGCCCTCCTGACAGCCCAGCTGCTGTGAGGAGAGTGCTGGGGGTCAGAGACACAGCAGGCCTCTCATTTCTGCCTCCTTTACACTTCCTCCATTAGCTCACATAGGTGCAGCACACTGGGCAAACAGCCCCCATCTACAAAGGCACTGAAGCAAAAAAATTCAGCCCTTAGCAATGTGTGTTTGCACATCTAAGAAGTGGGACATTTCCATGCCATTAGATTATCCCTACTCCTTGTGCCAGCAATTCCTCACGTGCTTCCCACTGAAGCCAGGAACGATTTCAATCCTGACACTCACTGGTTTTTCAAGAACTGTTACTGCATCTAGTGCCTCAGAAAAGGATGGACTTGAGGTGCAGGGGAGATGATCATCTACAAAGTACAAAACAGAGCAGTGTCACAGCTTGTTTTATCTCCTGCTAACAGGGTATATAACCAGCAAAGTCTAACACAATGTGCAGTTTCTGTCTCTGCAGATAGTTTTACCTCAAGGCAGAGAAAAAAAATCTTATTATAAAATTATACTACTGACACCGTAACTAAGATTGAAAAAGGCTACTACTGGTATATAAGTGATTCCAAATAAGGTTCTTTATTCATTTTGAATAGCTATGCACAGTAAAACAAAGATAGGCACAATAGATGCAAGCTCCAGACTGAGAATTTTCAATTCCCATAACAAAGGTAATGAAAAGGGGAGATTTCTCAGAGATCGGGGATCCTTATCATTGGCGACACTATAAACTGATTAGAGAAGGTTTGAGCAACTTTTCTAAGGCTGAATTTTGCCCACATATTTGGGTGGAAGAATTTTCACATGACATCCAGAGGTCCCTTCCAACACAAATTATTCTGTGATTTGGTGATTTTAGCACAGATATCAGTCTGTTTTGTTATTGACTCAGACCTGTGTTTGCATTGGGTTTGCATGGCCAGGCTTTGGTAGCAAAGAGAGCTTCAGGGGTGGCTTCTGTGAGAAGCTGCCAGAAGCTTTCCCCATGTCCAGCAGGTCAATGCCAGCTGGCTCCAAGATGAACGTGTTGCTGGCCAAGGCTGGGCCCATCAGAAGTGATGGTAAAGCCTCTGCGGTAACATAATTAAGAAGAGGAAAAAAAAAATATGGCACAGATGTAACTGCAGCCAGAGAAGAGTGCAGTGAGAACATGTGAGAGGAACAGCCCTGCAGACACCAAGGTCAGTGCAGAAGGAGGGGCAGGAGGTGCTCCAGGTGCCAGAGCTGAGATTCCCCTGCAGCCCCTGGTACAGACCATGGTGAGGCAGCCGTGCCCCTGCAGCCCCTGGAGGACCATGGGGATCCAGAAATCCACCTGGAGCCCATGGAGGAGATCCACACCAGAGCAGGTGGATGCCTGACAGAGGGCTGTGAACCCATGGGAGGCCTGTGCTGGAACAGGCTCCTGGCAGGGACCTGCAGAGCCATGGAGAGAGGAGCCCACGCTGGAGCAGGTTTCCTGGTAGGACCTGTGACCCACGCTGGAGCAGCCTGTCCTTGAAGGACTGACCCCCTGGAAAAGTGGCCATGGTGCAGCAGTCTGGGGAGCACTGTTGCCTGCAGGATGGACTCACAGGGCAGCAGTTTGCAGAGAACTGTTGCCCCACATATGGCAAAATGCCCAGGTGATGAACAGAGTCCAGTAACTCATCTTTAGAACCCCTCAGTTCTCATTGAGTCAGACTGATGGGAACAGTAAGAGGTGCTGCAATTCTTCAGCTTTTATGTGGTGTTCATCAGAAACATGATGCTTTACAATTCAAAGAAAAGAAAGAAGAAACTGGACAGAAAGATTGCAATGTTGGAAATTCTGCCCATGTCTAACAAGACAATTTCTCATCCTCTTCTCATCTGTGCTCCCATTTTTAACACTGCATCAATTCTAACAAAGTAAGAAACCCATATAAAGACAGAATAAATAAATGTAATCCAAGATGAACAAAACATCCAAGACTTTGCAGGGGTGTTAATCAAAACTGTAGTAGCTGTGGTATTTTCTCAATGAAGAAGAAAGAAGTTTTTGTTGTATACTAACTCAAGGCTTAAAATGAATTCTAATAGCAACTAAACAGGGCTTTTTGTTCATTCATTTTTTGGTTTTATCGCATTTTAGCAGTCAGATTAATCCTTTTAAGGGGATTCCTCAGTTTTTCATTTTAAAACTGCAACTGGGGCAGACCCCTATCAGGTTAAGAATCAGCCAAAAGGAAAATTATATTTCCTTTAATTTAACAACATGTTTTTTGATTAACTCTCACAATGTAATTTGTACACGAGCGTGTTTTCAAATGAATGTCTGTTTCTAGTAAAAACAATACTAGGAACATTTTAGAGCATCAGCTTTCTAGTTGATATTCTTTCCCTCATTAACAATAAATAGCTATTTTATTTTTGCAGGCTCTTGATGTGAACTAGTCCTCAGGCTGTTCTGATTATTTATAATTGCATTATTCATTATTAGGATGTTGCTATAAAGCCCTTTGTTGTGACATTGAAAATCTGCAAATACATCTATACTATATGGAAAAAAAAGTTCCAGAGGGCAGACTTTGGCTTGTTTAGCAGTTCAGTTGAAAGAATCCCTTGGGAGGCAGTCTTGAAGGGCAAAGGAGCCCAGGAAGGTTGAACACTTTTCAAGAAGGAAATCTTAAAGACACAGCAGCAGGTCATCCAAATGTGCTGAAAGATGAGCTGGCAGGGAAGACCCACCTGGCTGAGCAGAGATTTGGCCAGAACTCAGGGTAAAAAGGAGACTTTAAGGAGGGGCAGGCAACTCAGAGGGGCTACAAGGATGTTGTGTGTTTATGACAGGAGAAAATTAGAAGGGCCAAAGCCCAGTTAGAACCTAATCTGGCTACTGATGGAAGACTAGAAGATGTTTCTATAAATGCATTAGCAACAAAATGAGGGCTAAGGAGTACCTCTATCCTTTACTGGAAACAGGGGAAAACATCACTACAAAGGCTGAGGAAAAGGCTAAGGTATTAAGTACCTCTTTGCCTCAGCCTTTATTCATAAGATCAGTTATATGCCAGGTATCTGTCCATTCCCTGAGCTGGAAGACAGAGATGGAGAAAAGAGTGAAGTCCTCATAACCCAAGGAGAGAGTCAGCAACCTGCCACACCTTGTACACAGGTTTTAGCTTGTTTCAGACAACATCTGGCAGTCAGCTGACTGCTGTCTAAATAATTCAACTGGAGTTCACCTGTGATATGGAACAGCACCTATTCCTAATAAGTAGATAGTGATAACGTAGTTATTCACCATAGGGTGAGCAGTCCATGAGTTAAAGTGTAGAATGTAGAGGAGAACAGGTAGAGGTGAAGAGCAGATGCCTGATGCTGTAATCACAAATCACAGTGGTCAGTGGCTGGTCACTTAGTTAGTTGAAGACACTGTCAAGGACAACAAAGAGAACAGAAAGAAGAGGTAAGACAGAATTGGAAATCAGTGAAGCAAGACCTAGTGAGACAATCTTTCTCAAAGCAGCTTGGTAATTAGCTAATTGCCAGCTTATCACAAGCATCACTTTTTGATAAGTGCTAAGAATGTACACAAATGCTCTTTGCTAAGCAATGTAGATGTGTAAGACTTGATAACAACATCAGGGATTATGAAAAAACTTGGTTTAAAACTTCACTGAAGGTGGTTTTAGATTTTTAGACTCATTTCCCTCTTTATATATATGTGTACCTTGTTACATTTAAGGCATGGCATTTTTGAGCTACCAGAAAACAGAGGAATTTGTCTGGTTTGTGTTTTGTTTTCATTAGACACTTTAATTATTTGCTACAGTATTCACAGAACTTTTGCTCCTCTAGTTCAGAAAATAAGATTCTAATTTTTTGTGGGTTGATGGCCATCCTAAAGACTGATTATGGAAGAAGCCCCAACATTTTCTAGGATACAGGTTCTCTTTTCTTTTTCTTTTTTTTTTTCTTTTTTTTTTCTTCTTTTTTTTTTTTTTTTTTTCTTTTTTTT
>VXBB01018435.1:1450611-1526434 GCA_013399915.1 Illadopsis cleaveri
TTTTTTTTTTTTTTTTTTTTTTTTTTTTTTTTTTTTTTTTTTTTTTCTGTTCTATATGTTTGAATAAGTTTTTCACTCAATGGTTAAAGACTTTGCCGTAACTTTGACTGTCATGTCACCAGATATATGAGTATCTTTCACACTGCTTAGGCAACACAATACCAAATGATACAGAAACACAGACATGTTTTTTTCTACTGCTTCATCATCTATATTTATAATTTTATTGCTCCCAAACCCAATAATATTAGCTGTTCAAAAAGTAGCTTGATATTTAGTTATTAGCGTTTGAATGTCCCGATTTTCCACACAAACATTAGACAGCTGTACTACCTCAATGGCATCACCTGAAGGTGAATTTTACCAGTTAACCACAGAAAACATGGGAGCTGCTTCCTGTGAACAAACTATGTGATTCAGCTTGAAAATCAGAATGAAACGATGCTTCCCAAAAAACCCTAGATTTTCACTTTATGTTGTCATTAGTCTTAAAAACAATTTGCTAGCTTTGTGGTAGTTTTTCAATCAGGAGTTAAAAGATTGATTATTTCTCTGCGGGTTTTTTTGCTGAAGTCTCTTCTCCTGTGCAGCTTATCTTGAAACTCTAAGACCTACTGTCACCTAGGATAAATTACCACAGTCCTAACACACTGAGTGCAATTGGGCAAACTATCCAAGAGAAACTTAGGCCAGAGAATTTTTATAGACAGGTTTTATATCACCATATTTGAGAATCATCGCCATATTTTTTATTTTGCAGCTTATAATACTTGACACTGAACAAAGCCACATCCATCCAGAATCTTACCTCTTACACCATGCAACCCCAGCTGCTTCACAAAAAGGCCAAAAGGCAGCTGCTATGTTTTATGCTCTCTATCAGTTTGGTCACACTCCCTTACATAAAGATACTGGCTTAAAATCTGCCATGAACTGTCTTCCTTGTGATAGTTCTTCTTTGGCTCTACTCAAGAGTATAACTCAAGATGTTGTCACTCATCTCCAATTGATAACTGAGGTATGCTACATTTATACCTTCAACAATATCCTGTGTCATTCAAAACTGTATACAAAATTCTCCAAAAGTTTTGAAATGGCTAACTTTCCATGGCTGTTTCTACTTAGAATATCTATAAATCTATAAATCTACCATATCTTTGTTCATATGCACTCAAATGAAGAAAGAGAACGGGTCTCGTGTAACAATAGCTTTATTATCTTTATTAGATAGCTTCTGTATTTCCTCTGATTAATTTCAAAGGCAATGAATAAAATCTACAGCTATCTGTCCCTGGTATTCAATTGTTAGCTTCCTTTCCCTTTAGTGACAGTCCTGTAGTTACAACATTTTACATTTCCCATCATCTGGATTCATCCAACTAGGCATTTTCTGAGCCTAGGACTCTGCTCCTTAAAGGTTTTCTTTGGCTACTTTAAAGTCAGTGTTCCAAGTAGTTTTCCATGTAAGTTTTTGATGCTTAATTCCCCCATCTTAGTAGCTCTTTTGTAATCTTACCAAGCCAAAAGAAGAGATTGAGAGCTTCCTTTTGCTTTCAGTTCACTAAATTTATTGAAGTCTTGTTGGCTATCAAAATTCTATCACTGAGTGTATCATCTGCCCTCTGTATTTTAAGCAGTTAGACTTAGGTGTCAGTTTGCATTTTGATTCATTAGAAGAATTCAGTGGCACTTTTTGCTAAAGATCAAAGCCAAGTGTTAGATCTAATTTGAAAAGGACAAGGGACAGCAAGAAATGGATAAATTAAATGGCTTATTAAATTTTACTAGTAACAGGCAGTGACCTGCAGTGTTCACTATTAACCAAATATAAGCATTATGCTAACCTGTATGCATAGAAAGTTGAGAGGAGTTAAAGCAGTTTGAAAAAGCTCTAGAAATTAAAGTCTTCATTGACCTGTTTAACCCAAAATCATCCATCATTTATTAACTAAAGAATTAAACAGTCCTAGAAGATTGCAATAGTTTAAAATTACATCCATTAAAATATTCTAATGTGCAAATAAAGAATATTTCGGGCAGTCTCTGGCATACATTTCTCCAAGTTGCCTGCTACCAGGCAGACTTCATCACCATTTTCAGAGACATACATTTTCCTTTACAAAAAGGCAAAATACTGTGTTCCAATCATTAAAGTGAAAATATCTTTGCAAAAGATCTTGATATCCAGTACAACTTCTGTGTACTTTTTCAGTTGTTTCTCTGTGTAAGAGCAGTGGCTAACAACGGCTCGACTTTCGTTCAGCATTGGGAAAAAAAAAAAAAAAAAAAAAAAAATCAATTGTTCATAGGCCACTAGTATTTTTCCTTCCTTCAAGCTGTGTCATAGTCCATAAAGAAATAATCCATCACTGCAGTATATTTTCTTCACAGCTCTGACAATAAATTCCTCATTTTGTTCTCATCTTATCCCAGGTAGCTCCACTGCCTTTGCTGGAGTTACTCCTGATTTTCATCACTGTCAGTGAAGGCTGAATCAGGCTGAAGAAATAGCCACTGCCATGTGCACTCTATGAAGTGTATCTATGAACCACAAAGCATTTTAAAAGCTTTGTATCCCTTGCTTTATTAATTGAAGAACAGTTCATCTAGGATTTCATTTTCAGCCCCAAATGGTCCTTTTAATTCAGAAGGACAAGACATGCACATACATTAGTCATGCATTAAAAAGCTTTCACATTTGTAGAGCTGATATTAACTCTTTGCACACTGTGATTTATTTTGATTGATGTGAGCTGCTCTAAATTTCTTGTCACAAAAACCAGCGGCAGACCAAGCCTAATACTATGATGGAAAGATTATGCTACATGAAAAATAAACAGGGATAAGAAAAATCGCCATAAATATTTATGTCTTTATACTTGCAGTTTTCTATTTTTATAAATCCACTATGTCTCACCAGAGTTCTTTAATACATTATTTTAATTTCAAACATCCTGGTTGCAAATTCAAGCATATGTATGATTCAAAGTAAGGCCAAGCTAAATTCATAGATTATTTATAATACAATAATTCACGTGGAAAAAGGAGAGATAGGAGGAAGATATACACTTCTATTTAGATGAGGCTAGGATTTTAATGTTTTAAGAGATAGCATTGACCATCATCAATGTGAAGGTCAATACTCACTTGCCAAATGTAGCGTAAACTTCGATGATCTGAAGAGTGAGGAATCAATGTATAAGGCCTTGTATTTTCATGATAATTTATGGTAACTAAATGCAAACCCAGTGTAGTATGTTTTAATTCAGACAAATAATATTTCACCTAAAAGTAATACAATTTTATCTAGAAAGTAAGCTACTCTGCCTTGCAAAACACCTGTACTGACATTGCTCACAACCAGTAAGAGCTCAGCGTGCCCAAGACAGTAAGGTCCTCTCCTTGTGTTTAGACTGTAGGATGCTGGAGGAAAAGGTGTTTGCTCAGGACTCAGAAACACCATCCTTTGCAAGTGTGGTGCAAACAAACACTTTAGGGAAAAAAAAAAGTCTGACCAAGCTTTGCCAAGGGTGACTCTCAGTACCCTGAGTTCCTGGAAATACAGAAAGCAAAGTCTCTAGTTATTCCAGACTGGTATATGCATTTTCTTCTCCTGCCCAGGTTATGAAAATTCTGACAGCTATGGCAAAGATGGTACCGAGATGCTGGCAAACATCTCTCTCACTTACAGAAACATTATTATCTAGAAGATAAGAAGAAATCAAAGAGAATACGGGAGTAGGGGATAATCCCAATTAACTAAACTGTTAGTGATTGTGGATTTCATAGGATCTTTAGCAGTGTGTTGACTTTGGGGGTTCATTTTTTGGGTTTTTTATTTTGGTACAATCTTGCTAACTAAAGTTTAACTAAGCAAAAAAACTTTCAAAGCAATTGCTTGATACTAAAAAAACCCATAAATTACAAGACTAATAAGAATAAAGGGATTTAAAGATAAATGTTTTGTCACCTGATTTCTGAGCCAGTGCAGTGTTTGGGATCACAAACTCTTTTACACAATGAAGGAGGACAGTAATTTCCTTTTTCGTGTTTTCTTTTTGGACAGGAAGGAGTGCTGAGAGCTTCACAAAACTGCCTGGCTCTCCAAGCAAGAGACTCAAGAAAGAAAACACTGAACACAGTTAACTTTGAAATTAAGTCACATGGTTTTGCAGAATAGGGTGAGATGAAGCTCTATGAATTCAAGAAAAAATGGATTTAAAAACAGCAAGCCAAAATGACAATTGACTATTTAAGATCTTGAAACAGCCTCAAAGGAGACACAACTTGCCATGTCCTATAGCTAGTTGTAGCAAAAAACAAAACAAAACAAAAACAAAAAAAACCTCCCAAAAAACCAAAAAACAAAACAAACAAAAAACAAAAACAAACAAAAAAACCCACCAACAACAAAAACCACCACCAAAAACTTGATTACAGCAATGCTGTTTATCAAATTCTAATGTTATAGATTTAGCCATTTGGCACAATGATATTCCAAACTGCAAGGTCTATATGGATCAGACACTAGTTTGCATTGGTTTTGGCACCAGAATCTGAAGGAACCATGGAAAAGCAACCTGGAAAAAATTCCTTACAGCATTAAACAGCTTTAAGGCTTCAGGTCCCATTAAAAGGCCTGAGGACCTATTCTTCATATTGGACAGCCTGATGTCAGAGAGCCATGTGTAAATCCATCTAATAGGATTTTTAGTTAAGTAGATCAAATTTTATAACTTCAGTCTCTGCCAGAGAGTGGATTTTTCTTTACAAGCCAGATAACTTTTTAGGCCTTCAGAAACTGCCTCTTTACTACAAATGGAGCAGAGAACCAGAAAGAATTTAGTGTCTTGTACCAGACAGCTCTTTCAGACATATCAATTAAGCTATTCTGTTACTATCACAGCCAATGTGGTATAACCCCTTACTACTAAATGCAGTGGCCAAAGGGGATGTGATGTGGTATTTATATGCAACTCCTAGGGCAGGGCAAGTCCAAGGCACAGCCACTGACAGGTGAATGCCAAAGTATTAGGAGTCTGTTTGCATTTCTACAAAGAGGTTTGCCTTTTGCCACACTGCACTCTCAGAATTGCCACACTGATATTTAGGGAAGCTGCTGCAAGCAGTCAGAGTTGTCCTTCTTTCCAAACAGTAGATAGAAGATGTAGGCTACAGAAATAGAAACAATGAGCTGCAGAACTGTTGCCTCAAAGTCTTCATACCCAATGAAAAACCAACAGCACTGCAGACCACTGGAGGCAAGCAAAGGATACCATGCAAATATGAAATAAAGTTCATAAATGATGTGTGGTAGAAGAGAGACAGGAGAGAAGAGGGGGGAGAAGCTCAGAGTGCATCATCTTATGCTTGTTCTCCAGATCACTGGAGAAGGAAAATTCGACACCCAGCCAAAGCAAGCCACTGGTAAATGCAACAGGAACGAAAGGTGCTGGGAGCAGAAACAGGTGCCACAGTTCACCAGAGCACGATCCACTCCTTTGCTCCTGCTCTGCACACATTCATACAGTTAGTAGAGATCTCTGGACACTAAAGGCCAAGTTTTCCTCCTGACACAAAAAATTACACACTTTTAAACCTAAAAAGAGAGCTTTTTAGCACTTCTTGAAGGTGTGGTACTAACTGAGCTACCCCAAAGCATCCTCCACTATTAACTTTTGACAATTCATCTTGAGTCTTTAAGATCTTTGCTTTTGTTTCTAAATGGAGCAAAAAGGATGAAACAAGATGAAGGAAACAAGTTAAATCCACATTGCAGTGGAAAGTTGTGGCTGCAGATATAGTAGCCATGCATATTGCAGATATGATCAGCTATGGTTCAGGTTTAGTAGTTTTTACCTGTTATTATAATCTCCACTCAAACCCTTCAATTGTTTCAACTCTTCTAGTTTTCAGTCTAAAAACCAAAAGCTCTGCTCTAAAACATGGATGTCCTCAGAGGGGCCAATGTCAGTCATGGCACAATGGGCACAGGGCTGAGCCCAGCCAGGGGCTCTCCTCCAAGGGCGGGGAGCTCTGGCATGGACACCATGGAGGAGCCACGGGGACAGGGACAGCACTGCCCTGTCCCAGCTGTCTTCACGGGCACAAGGGGAAGGCTGTGGCCACTTGCCAGCTTTGGCTGCAGTCCATCCACTTTGCACCAGCTGAGATGTATGACATGGACTGTAAAATCTGGCCTAAAGGATTTTAAACATTTAGAGCTGCAAAGGCGAAAGGGTAGGCTGAAACAATGGTGTGGCTGGCCCTGACACACTTCTCAGCTCTGGGGTATAAGAGATCCTTCTTATTATCCAGACAAGAGCTGAAAAATGACATCATACTGGAGAATAGGACACAGGGGTTACTTTAGAGATGATTCAGATCTTGTTATTAAACTCTCTCTACTTGGCAGAATGTTTAGAAACTGGCAATGGAGCGTTAGCATTGCTGGCAGAACATTGTTACAGCTGCACAGGTAGAGAGAAGTCAGCAAGAAGCTCTTTCCAGCCTGGCAAAAAAGGATAAGAAACAGAAAAGAGTACTGGTTCCACATCCTAGTGATAAAATCATGTGACAAAACTCAAAAGCAGGTTGAACAAAAACCAAGCAAGTGTTCTTTCCTATAAGGTTGGCACCACAAAACTGAAGCATGTTGTATGTTGATATTTGGCCTCTCCCCATAGCAGATGTCTTTTCCACAGGTCAGGCAGAGAGGATGAACAACTGATTCAATGGCTAGAAAAATGCTGAGAGAATAAGAAAAAACCTGGAGATGGTCTATTGTGTAGTACACGTTTTGTAAGTGTATGTGTAAGAAAGAGAGATAATCTTCACAGTTCTTTCAGCAGGTGTTTATCCTTTTTGGCATTGACAGCAATATTTTGTAGCTACACAGCAGACATGCAGAATAAGATTCCTTTCCACACTCGCAAAGAATAATTTCCCCTTATGTGATTTACAGCTGCTCCGGTCATTTATAGCTGATGTCCTCCTTCTCCAAACCAACACTATGAAAGTATTGCTACTTTCTGAAATTTACTAAGAAAAACATCATCTCCAAGTTGTGTCCATAAGAGAGTGACCAAGGTGTTCTACTGGCTTCCTTTAAAAGCTAAGGAAGATGCTTCCCTATGAACACAAAGAGAAAATCCTCCGAAGAAATTCTATGTGCTGTTTTGATGCTAAAATGATAAGAACCGTTTAAAGAGCTGGAATAAGACAAGGATCAGTGTACAGGCAAAATGAAAACAATCCCTTTGCTCCCTAACAAATTTTACTTTGACAAAAGAAAATTTTCTTTCCCTTCTGATATGCACAGAGAGGTGAGGATGACTGCAAGGACAAAGTCAAAAACAGTTTTCTCACTGTAGCTGAGGTGAACCCTTTGCTGAAATAACTGAAATAGCTCAGGTAGGTAACCACCTTTTAGTTAACCACTTCCTCACGTGATAGCTTGAGTGCAGCTCTACAAAAACACCAGCTGCTGAAGAAACGGGTATCTGAGCCCTTACTATGGACAAAGCCGAAATTAGGCCTGCCCCAGTAACAAGACCTCTTGTAAGGAGATATGGATTCATAAATCCTGCATGAGCACAAAGTATGGGATCTGTCCTGGGGAACAGAACAGCTATATAACATTAGATGTTTAAACCCAGTGGCCCAATTCCTCCTCAGTACAGGATGGAGTCAGTAGGTTACGCTGAGCTGCTCTGAGGATCTGACCCCGTGTTTCCTCACATATGAAAATGTTTCTCACATCTCTGATGAATGAATGCATTTACACTAACTGCATTCTTTATTATCCCGATTTTTGCATTTACTAGAACCATTTTATGTTCAAAACAAATTTAAATATTGTTTACCTTCTTTAGTCTCCAAGAACATTTACAATTAAAATATTGTGTACCTTCTTTTAGCCAGCTTGGATTTGAAGTGAACTGTTTATTAATAAAACTGTATCACTTTATGCTAAAATAAATAACAAAATGGAAGAAAGATACACTGTATTTCACGTATTTTGGGCAGATTAAGCCCGTAATTCTGAAAGTGAAATGGACACTTCATACCAGCAATATTTTCCAGTGTTCCCTAGCCTCATTAGGATTCTCAGTACACCCAGAAGAGTAGTGTAAATAAAATACACTGTTTTCTGATGAGCTTTGATGAGCAGATGTTTGGGGGTTTTGTTGATTCATGTCTGGGATGTTTTTAAAACTTTTCTGCTTGTGCTCCATTTCCTGTTGAAGGAATTCAGAATGACCCAGATGAAAAGGGACAATTGTGACTGTGTCTGCCTGGATGTCGCCCAGGCCAGCAGCTGTGCAGTGGCCACCGCAACGTGCCTGACTTGCAGGAGGAGAAATTATGTAATTTTGTGTTTAGACTACTTGTGAATTCATCTTTTGGTACAGATTAAATACTGCACCTCTATGCATTTCCTATGATCACTTGTCTGGAAGCTTGGAAGTGCAGTTGAGATTACAAGATAATGCACTTGGTGAACCTCTCCTTTTGCTGTTTGGTGATTCATGCACATGAAAACCATATACATTTTTAGCAGAAATAAAGTAAGTAAATAAAAACTGTAATTCCTTCTCATTCTAAAATAATTTAGACTAAAACCAAAAATAACTGTTATCTGGTTTTGTTTCAGGGTTTTTTTAAATGTCTTTTGTTTCATTCAAACTGGAATGTTGATGCATTAAAATACATTGATAACTATTTGTTCACTCCGAGACAAAACTGCCATTTTTTTCCCTATGGCAGCCACAGACTAATTTTAACTCCTATTACATTTGGCTTTTCTAATTTTTCAAGCTAAAAATCGTGATAATTGTAAATAGCAGAGATAGAAATAAATGGCAGGGGGATGCTCCCAGACTCTGAAACAATGTATAAGAACTGAAAATGGATCAAGATTACTGGAATCTACAGATAGAACTGGAAAACATGGCAAAAGAATTAGAAGAAGGTGTAGGAAAAAAAGCCAATATCAAGGAGAAAAAGAAAAGCAGAATCAAGCCTATAAATCTGGGCAAGTATGTGAAAGCAGGAATGCAGAGGTAGATCCTAAGGTGATTCACAAGATAATGCAATTGAAAATAATTAAACTTCCCTGAAGCAGTGGAAGTGCGAGCAACAAAATCACTGAGTTTTGGGAGGCCCTACCAAACAAGAGTTCCTGAAGGGACAGAAGATAAAGTCGCTGCCACAGATTAAGAACCCGCAAGGGGATATTCTGATAGAGAGGAGAAAAGAAGTTCCTCTTCTCACAAGGAGTAATGAAGAGACCACGAGAGAAGGATGCATCAAGTGGGGGGGTTTAGAGGATGTTTCACAGAATAACAGAAGTCCTGTGCAGAAAGGCACACTGTGAACGTCACCCTTGGCTTCAGAACAGAGATTTTCATTCTCTCTCAAGATCAAATGCATGAGGCTGCATTAGGAAATACCTGGCAGAATGCTTTGCTTATTTGGGAAATTGGATGTGAAATCAATCCAGCAAAAGGCACAAATGAAAAGATACATATAATGACTTACTGGTCTTTTAAAACACATTTATTAAACACTTCAGAAGAAGGATATTATTTTCTCAGTAAAACAATTACTTGATAGAATTGGCTGGGACATTTTTTCACTGACTGTTTCCTTGAAAAACCAATATTGAAATGCTTTTCATGGGAAAAGGCTATTTTAGATGAGTTTCTTATTTTGAATCATTTTAAAACAAAATAATGGAGATGTTGAGACCTACTAGTTGAAGGCTGTAAAAAAAGTTTGGCTTTAATATAATGCTTAATGAGAAAGAAAACACAAATTAAAAAGAAAATACAATTTAATATTACAGCTAGAATATTTTTCTGTAGCATGATTTGAATTTTTAAAATATGAAGATTTTTGATATTTAAATGACTTCAGCTGTTCTGCATTCAGACAAAGCTAGGAGATACCATTAATAGGCATAGGCATATACACATATATATAGACATATATATATATATCACAAAAATTCATCCACACCATCAAAACTAGGTTCCACACAAAAATAAGTGACAGATCTGTAATTGCAACAGCCACTTGTGTTTAAGGGTCAGGTTCATTACCTGTTTTGTACTCTAAATGTAAACTGTTTATAATGTAAATTTGGCAAAGCTGCCTTATTTTTACTACCATTAGTTAAAGATTCTTAAAAGAATTTTGAATAATTTAGATCTATTTGAAACCCTCCTCATTCCATTATATAAAGGAGAGTACCTTGTTTTTTACAGAAAGAATATCATTGAAGACAGAAATATCAGAATGCCTTCCTTTTATCAAGTTCACTAACATAGTAGACTGTTTTCTTTCCACTTGATTTATTCATACATATCAAATCATTTTATAGGAGGTATCTGCAAACACATTCTCTGGTATGAGAGACTTCTTTGAATAGAATACTTAAAAAAATGTTGCTTATCATTTTTCTGTGATTAACGCTTGTTTATGATGTTATGCATACCTGACATTTTTTATTTAGTTTTCTTATTCTGAACTTACTATAGAGGAAATTTGGTTCCAATACCTTTTAAGAAATAAAAGCATGTATTTAGCACCTTCCCAAGCTCACTGTTCCATGCTGATTGGACTCACCCTTAGGAGAGGAATGATCTAGGATGCAAATCCTTACTCCCAGGACAGTTTCTTTATTTTTTTTCCCCAGTGAGAGGTTAACATAAAATGCACTTCCATCATTTTTTATGCCCAGACCTTCAAAATCACATTAAATGTTCTGCTTGCCATTTGCAGACGAAGTCACACTAGAACCAAATGTATGCCCCTTGTCCAAAGGAAAACCTCCTGCAGCATCCAGGTGTGCATTAATATTAAAACCCACCAAGGTAGTAGTACACAAAAAGGGATTTTGAGACCCCAGGATTAAAAGACCCTATGGTAACTCTGTTTCCAATTGCAAAATGCTAAATACCTCAAACATGCATTGCAATTTTTGTAACAGAAGCAGCTGCTAATGCTGTTATCTGTAAGTACTAGTGCAGGAAATTCCCTGTACAGAGGCAGAAATAGAATCTGTAGCACTGTGATAAGCAGTCAATCATTTTAAAAGGATGCCTACACTTCAACCAGCCGTTTTGGAATTGACCAAAGACAAATTATTTGTACAAATATGTATGCAAATAGGATTCAGCTGTAATTTGTGAGGGAATCACCTAAAATATATTCCATTTACAGGGAAAATATATCTCAGAAAAGTGAATATCTAAATACATTGGAATATGCTTCTTTACAGAAGCAGAAAATGTGCCCATAACATCACAGATTGCATAGATGATAGAATGACAGTTCAATTAGCTGAATTAAGAATGTGCAATTCCAGAAATCCCGTATATACAAACACAGATTTACTCTAAAGTGGAATTACCTTTACATCCTTCTCCAGCTCTGGAGAAGTAACTCACACTATACAAGGGATAAATGTCTCACAAATATGCCAAGGAGGGATCATGAAGAATTAAATTAGTCCCATACATTTTGATTCTTTTTTAAACAATAGGTACATAGAAAATGGAATAGCATGTCTTGATATTTCTAAGTCTATATCTTGTTTATTTATTTTTATTTTTAAAAAGCCTGCTTTATACTTTATTAAAACTTGGAACATTCATCCACACATAGATAATACTCTCAAAAGACAAGCTAATTTTTCTAACTAAAAATGCATTTAGAAACAACTTGGCACAAGTATTTGTTTTACATTCAGTATTAAACTGGCACCACGTCTGGTCTCTGGCAGCATTGACTATACTCCCCTTTGTTTGCTACCACTCCGTGCTCCAGCACTGAAGCCAACACCTGTGGCCATATAAAAGGCCACGTTCAGCAGCTGCAGGACTCGGATGTCCATACTGAATGGAATTTCTAAAGCATAAGCATTTGGATGTGTGGCTGGCTTCCTCGTCTGAGTCTTTTCAAGGCCTCCTTTGGCGGCCCACGCTGCTGGGTGCTGTATCCATTGACTGTCTGCAGTGTTACCACTGGCCAGGGTGTAATGGTGACATAGCACAGCCTCACACTAACAAAAGATGCTCTTGGTGATGCTGATGTAAGGCTGCCTTCACTGAAAGTAGCTTTTTGCAGGGTTTGTGATACCACTGATGCAGATATATGCAAAGAAGGGCAAGGTCTACCCTAAATATTAATACGAAAGCTAAATACTATTGAACCATAACACAAATTTCTGCTTAACACTTTGCTCTCTGACACTTTGCTCCCTCTTAACACTTTGCTCTTTGATCCACAGAAAAGATGAACACAAGTCCAATCATTACATATATAAAACACCTCCTCTTATTTGGGATCGAATAATAATAAAATGAGAAATGTGCTCAGAGTTGCTATTTGCAACTCATAAGAGCAGCTGAACTTAATTCTATTATTCAGAAAATCTAGAACAAAAATGCCAATACATGAGCCTTTCTACAGAAAAAAATGGTATGAAGTCACTTTTTTTCTTAACTGCAGCATAACATCCTTGTGTGGAAAAGCTCTTAAGCAAATGGAAACAGACATTCAGAATTACAGACCATACTGTCCCTGCTCTCAAGTAAATACCAAATGTGTGTAAAAACCAGATAAAAATTACATGTTTTCATTTAAAGGAATGTATTACACACGCAGGTAACAACAAATTAACTATTCTCTAATTCTCTGATATCATTAGAACGAGCCATTGGAAGTTGCAATGTTATTTACATTTGGATGTTGGAATATAAAAGCATATAGAAGTTACAGGGGTAATCTTGTATTACACATGTGCAAAACTGAGATAAATACTACTGAGAAAAGAACTTAGCTCTAAGGATTCTACAACACTGTCACAAACAAATCATTAGAAAGGGCAGAGATGATTCACTGGCACGGCAACTTAAAAAGCAATATTTGAAATTATCATGAGTCTCTTGTCTTCTCCATGGCAGCCACTAAGTCAGAATAAAGGAAAGCAAATTCTTCAGATAGGAATGTAACAAGCAGCAGTTTATTTCATGTTTTAGAATTTATGTATTTCTATGGTATTTGCATATTAGACTGCACTCCATGTTCTGAGTGTTTAGCCAGAGGACCAAACACACAGAAAAGTTCTAATGCAGCATAGTTTGAGCCACATCTTACATGGAATACCAAGGTCAGGGGCTCATCTGTACATTTGATGATCAGCTTTTGATTCCAATACCTACATTTTTGTTAATTTCAACCTTGATCTAATGTTCAATCATTTCAGTCAGCATGAGGAGCACTTTTGCTAAATGAAGCATTCTGAAAGCTCTTGGAAGATTTTTCACATGTAGTAAATTAAATGATGACCCTGCTGATTTACCAGCATTGCTTCTCTTTAGTGGTATGACAAGGGAAAGATGGAAAGTCACAGTATCATTACTAATGCTGATTTTAGGATCCTGCTGCGTTTTAGTTTCACGTGTGCATTTATTACCTGTATTTTCAAGCTGCTATCACCTACTGAGAAGATGAGGATGAGCTGGCTTTTTGCCGGCATAATTATTAATGAGCTAACACTGGCAAAACAAAATTTGCTGCAAGCCAATTACGGATGGATAAAGCACACTGCCCTATTTCATTAAAAACATCGAATTTACTGTTATTGAGTACAGACAATAGTAGATCATATGAAAAACTTACTGCAGTTCTCTAAATTCACTGTTCACTAAATTCATATTTGACAAAACATTTTTTTCCATGTTTTGTATATTGGTTCAGATTGGTCTGCATTAAATTACAATATAACTTTGGTAAAAAAAACAAACACAGTGGTGGCTGCATCCCAATATGTGTGACATGATTCACTGCTCACATAAGAGTGTTTGCTGAAGACAAACAGCTTTTTATCAGATCTAGTGAGGAATATGGAAAAGTTCAAACCTGCAGACCGTGATGTTAGAGCAGTCTAAAGGCTAGGAGAGCAGGTACTGGATGCTGTTTTTTCTATTAATATTTCTTCAATGTCATGACAACACTGATCTTTATTTCACGAGAGTTTGGTACAAAACTGCATGATGAAAGCAAGAACCTTCCCTTTTTAGTAGACCCAGTCATGAACTTATGTTTCTTTTTTATTGACTGTTGGGGGTTAGGTTTGTTTTTTTGTTGTTGTTTTTTTCCTCTCTAAAGAATTTTTTTCCCTATAAGTTACCAAGGAGACCAAATGTTGGGTACTTAACGGTACTCAGCTGAAACAAAGGAGGATGGCCAAATCTCGGAGCTGGGCGCAGGGGGGGCTCTGGGTTTGGCTCTGGGCATTCTGTTTTTTTTTAGGAGGGAAACAGCTGGGTTGCTGCTTGCTGCAAGTTCACGGTGGCCAAAGGGGNCAACATTTGGCCAAAGATAAGTAGGATGAAAGATTCGTATTGTGGGAATTCTACCAAATTCTTCCTGGTGACTAATGAAAAAAGGCCCAAGACCAAGTGGATGACTGCAACTGAACAAAGACAGATTCCCAACATAATGTTCTTTACAATTCAAGACATAACTTGGTTTTTCAGGCTTACCTGTGACATTATTTTAGAAGTTTAAGGCAAGAGTGATGTAGGTTTGGGCTTAACAGTGCTATGCAGAATATGCAGAAAACAATCAATAAGCAAAGGGGACCGGGTGTGAAAACCATCTTTTTTTCAGTATTGAGTTGTAAGGTCACCTGCAATTTGCTTTTTATTAGCAACACTTGGTCCTTTTAACTTATTTCACAAATAAGAGCCTTGACTCAGTATTTTTATCTACATAAAAATATAAGTTATATGTTCATATCACTCCTGACTTTAGTAAGTTTAGCTTTTTCAACTGAGGTATTGAAACAACTTTACAACTTGCTATTATATTATCACTACTTTCACTAGTGAGACATTGAAAAATTTGTTCAGAAGTGCAGTAAAAATATTGAGTAAAGCTTGATGTAGGGCAAATTCTTTTAGCATCTAAATGCCCAGCTAATGATAACTTAACTTTTTGAGCATCATTTTATAGTGATAGTCCTTCAACCTGATTTTACAGTGTTTTTAACTAGATTACTTAGGATATTTTTGTTCTGATTTTGAATAATAGAACACAATAAACGTTTTACAAAGGCTATATATATGTGTGCATAATTGAATAGAAATAACATATTATTGAAAGTTGCTCCATAGTAGAAAATTAAGAAAATTTTCTTTTCAGTGTCCCAAGTACTGTGAAGAAATCATTCCCAGTTTCCTAGAGAAATCATGGCAACTACATAAATAATGCTGAAGCAGTAACAATTTTACCCAAGTGGTAAGAACTGCATCAGCTTATTCCAACCTGATTGAAATGTTTTTTCCTAGTAACGCTTTGAATCTGCCTACATAATTCTATCTTGCCCACATCTCATCATGTACAAACAATTGATCTTTGCTCCTTAACAGTCCTACAGTTAAAAAAAACAAAATAAAATCTCCATTTATAAAGCTTTTTTCTCCTTGGTCGTGTATTTTTTGTGGGTTTTTTGTTTGTTTGTTTGTTTTTAAATATTCTTCCTCTTCAGTGGACTCTTGAAACTTGTATCTGTATGTGGTGGTCAGTGATCACAGTGCCAGCAATGGATCCTTGTGCTACATTTATACTGAAGGCCCTTGTTATAGCTGAAAACAGTGTGTGGTGCTTTAAAAAGGCAAGGAAAAAAATTATTGAAAATATTTGATGTTTTCTTTCGCAGTGGAAATCTCAACATGTGACCCAGCAGCATGGCCAGCCGGGTGAGGGCAATATTCAGCTTTCATGTCTCACATGCAACATTCCTTTTAGAAATTTCAAAATAACATCTACTTTATTGGACACAGTATAGCTTTCTGTACTTACACTGTACTTATGGCTCACCACAAATCCTGAAATATATCCCATGATATTAACTCTGAGACAATTACTCTGCACTTTGATTCTTCCCTACTATGTTTAGCCTTTATACCACTTTATCACATTTCACCTTCTTGAACTATCTATTTGGAAGATCACTTTGAACCCTGAACCCTTTCTGTACCACTCATACCTTGGCCAGGCTCATTAACACAAAGCATTTCTCTGCGCTGTCATGCAAATTCAAAGACAAATCCCTTGCACCTCAGCTGATATCTGCTCTTACTTTTAAAATATGTTATTAGCACAAATTTAGGGGTTATGATTTCTACTTTTCAGATTGCCATGCTGTAGTTGAACCTCTATTTTCTACTTTTTTCTGTGAGAAAATCAACCCTGAGGCAGTATCACTGGAGGTACTAATCAGGGATACACCAAACCTAATGGTTCCTGCTGAGTCAGATGCTCTGCCAAAGCTGGAAATTAGATTAGCCTGATAAACTGATTGTAAATAAAATCCATAATCTCCCTCAAAATAAGTGGGAAAGCTTTAAATTCCCTGTACCATTATTTGCCTTCTCCAGAAATCTTCTCTTCTCTTCTGGGAAACACTTATCCTCCACAAGTTCTTAGAGACAAAAGCCTAGAGATTGCTACTCTGTGTACTGTAGGATTAGTTCTATCAGGCCACCAGTACTTGTATAAACCTTCTGCCAGGTTTAGATTGTCATAGAACAGTTCCAACTTTAAAGGAGTTGCTATTAAAACACTATCCAGAAATGTGGGAAAATTAAATTTACTTTACTTACTTGCACAGTGAGCTTATTTTCCTCATCTGAAGCCATGACTAAGTTGGCTTCATGAACATGTAATTAAATGGTGTGGAGGGAAAGAAAAAAACATTAACAAGGTACATAAGCAGGCTCACACATGATGCCCAATTTCTATAGAATATAACTATTTTGCAGTCCTTGCCTCTAGTGAACCAACTGCTAGGCCAGCTGGTAGCTTTACCCTTTGTGCTCCCCACTTTAATCACAGTCAAGGACCGAAAACTCTTGCTGGGAAACACAGCTGAATTCAAATGGATGCTGACATTTTCTGAATGCAGTTTCCAGCTTGCTGACTGCCATCCTCCCTGGTGCCCTATGTGTGCCCATGCTGCTCTGCAGCCCCTCTGCCACTCCCCATCCCAGGGACCCCTCAGCTCTGGGTAATCCCTGCAGTTTAACTAGCAACTTCAGCCATTCCAGCTCTCAAAAAGGCTGCACAGGGTGTGAAAAACTAACACTGGCCTCTTGTAGGGTCAGTTCTTGCACTGCTCAAGTCTGTATTGGATATTGGCAGTGCTAGGTGAATGGCTGGACTTAACCTTAAGGGCCTCTTTCAACCTAAATAATTCTATGATTTTATTCCTAAACAGCTTCTCATATGTCACACAAACTTCTCCAGCCTTCTTCTGTGGTTTCAGGGTCCAAAATTTTCTTTCTGGTGCCTGAAAATGTTGTCACCAACTAGTGAAACCACACTACAGGCGTACTTGTGCTAGGTCAAAAATCCCATGGATTCACAGATACACAGCTCCACTTGATTACATGCCTCTTTATAAATTAAATACTTCTCAGTCCCAATAAAACAACATCTATAAACAGAATGTTCTTCTGCTCTACTCATTTGTTTTTTTTCACATAATTCCCTTTAGAGATGACATCAAATAATACCTCAGCTCTTTTTCCCTGCTGGACTTTCCTTTCCTCTGGGTATCTCAAGGAGGCATGGTTTTTGTTTCAGCCCTTTCCTACTATACTTTGCATAACTCAAATGAATGTTCTTCAGCCTGCTTTTTTTCCTGTCCAGTCTGTGTTCCTGGCACTTTGCTGTTACTGTTAATTGTATTCAGCATCAGGCCGCAATTAAACCTTTTTAAACCTGGAAGGAGGATAAGAGAAAAAGAAACATATTGAAACAAAATGACTCTTCAGGCTTTAGCCTTCTGTGTCACTCTTTACTTGCTCACTTTCCCCTGTTAAATAATGAGCTGGATTTTCCTTCATCTTTCTCTTAGGTCTAATGCCCCCTGCAAAACCTGCTCTCCTTTTCCATAACATCCCCTGCTAGATCAAATTAATTTTATATTTTTGCCATTCTTCCTAGTATCTTCATTCTGTCACAGAACAGTGATTTTTCAGACTGTGACTTTGGCAGAACATCAGAAAGGGAGATTCAACATAATTGCTGAAGCCACCACCTCATCAGGGTTTGTGCGGTCCAAGACTGCTCCAGGGTGTAACTCCAAGTGTGGTATGTGGACCCCAAAATCTAAGTTTCCAGAATTCCCACAGTATTTCTACATCCAACAGTATGTGGGAATGACTTAGAGAGATGCAATAAAAGTACATTCCTGGCCTAAACTGAAATGTTAACACAGGTGGCTCCAGCCATAAGGACTGGGGTTCTGCAGGGAGCTTAGGGGCTGTCAAAGAGGTGAATGGAAGGTTACAACAGAGAAACCTACCTTGATTATAGGATTTAATTGTTCAGCCCCCAAGAGTGAGCAGCAACTGAGTCACATGCAACAGAACCAAGAAGCAAGCAGGACAGAAAGGCTCGAAAGCAGGTCTGAAAACAACATTCATTTGTCCACTGCTGCTGCTGAAGGTTTGCCTACGTGCATTTTGTCATTTTACCTTTTGTGAAGGACTTCTGCCTTTTACAATACTGACAGCTGCTAAATACTGCCTCCTTAATAGACAGCTACTGTGTCAGGCTGGAATTTAGGCTTATTGCTTACCTTCCCCCATAAGAGCTTATTCATAGCTTCCCACTTAAGCTGCAAAGATCAACTTGCAAGCTCAGCAACAATATACTGAGGGGGCTCACTTTCCATCAATTTGCTTCGATGGGGCTGCTCAGAGAAACAGGGAGACACCTGGCATATAAAGGAAGGATCTCTGACAAAAATCTAGATAAGGTTAATTTCTGGCCTCACCGACCGAGATTTTACGACTCAATATTAATGATTTTTTTTTCTTTGTAATGTTACTCTGATAGTAAGGTGATGCTTACTTTTTTTTAAAGTGTATCTCAGGTCCACATTGAAATTTTGTTTTGTGCAAAGGTGGTGAAAATTTACTCAACAATTATGTGTCTTTACAGTACTCTTAACACCAAAAGATACATTGAATCTTATTTTCTCCTGCATGAAACTGCATCACAAGACCTATTCAGAATTTGAGAGACTACCCAATGTAGTATCCCCTTAATCCATGTTGGAAAATGTCATGTCTTTATCAAAGATGTGCTGATGAGTTCAGAGTGGCCAAGTTCAGAGCCATAAGAATTAATTATTAACCATGCTGTTACAGACTCTGTTCTGAAACTGTCCTTGGTGTGATATCACCTGCTTGAAAATGATGTCTTAATCTAATTAAGTGTGTGAATTTAGATGAGAAAGGTGACTGCAGGTTGTGCGCTTCTTTACTTAACAATCCGTTGAACCTGCAAGACCACATCTGTAATTAGGTGCCTGTTTTCTGGTTACCCATAACTATATCTTGAGTAGAAATACTTTAAAATTCTGCTGTAATTTTCTCTTTCCAGTTGCCTAATACATTCTGTAATGCTTCCCAGAACTTTCTTTATGGGTCCAGCAAGTATTAAAAAACATTGCATTGAAAACAACAAACAAGCAATTATGAAACAATACAAACTCTTTAATTTTCTTCCATTATTCATTTTGATTCAAATTCAGGTATTTAGGCAGCATATCAAGGTAAAAACTCACTAAAATGTAGTGCCTGTATACATGAGAAAATTAACTTCTATAGCCATAATCAAATAATTAAACAAATTTAGTTAGGTCTGTGTAATTTCCTATTTCTTCTGTAGAGTAATTATACTGGAATAAAGCCACTTTAATTCTAGAATAGACTGTCCACATGGGGAACTATATTGAAACAGCTGTAGTAAAATAATTATTTGACTACAGCTATGCTGTTTGCTCCCCCCCCCGAAAGCAAGCCACCAACATAAAAATCTTTCCTCTTTTGCAGAAGCTCAGCTATGCTGGCTTGGTCCTGTTCCAAAAACAAAGACTTTGCCAGCAGAATGAACACAACTCAGAGAACAGCTTTTACCCCTCAATTCCTCACTGAGTGGAGACATACAGTGATGCACTTACAGGTTTTTACCACTTAAACAATTCTGAGATGTGTTAGGATGCGGAATGGAGACAGTGGGTAGAAAACACACCCTTTTCTGTAATTAACTATATATTTTGTAAAAGTGTATTCCATCACAGAGGTAACTCCAGCTGAAAAGAGCAGAAGATGGGCTGCAGCAGCGCTCCCTCCCTCTGCTGGCCTGTGCATACCTCGTGCCTGGCAGGTATTGCCTTTGACCTCCACTACTCTGGCACAGCCTGTGGGCAGAGCCTTTGTCTGCCTTAGCCTTCCAAAGTTTGGAGTTTGAGGCTCACTCTCATCTCAGCTTACACCAGTGCAGATGCAGAGAAGTGGCTGTTCCTCTCCACTTCTTTGTATTGCAGTCACTTATGAAGTGAATGGAAGAGAGAATAGAGCTGTAACATTCTGCTTATTGAACTGTGTTTTTGTTTCACTACCATTAGTTTAAAGATTTTGGTATTCTAGACTCACAGCACAGGCTTTGGCTGATCGATTACTTACTATGTGAATCCAATAACCGATTTTTGCAGGCTAAGGAGTTCTTCCTTCAGCCACACAGCTACTCAGTCAGAGATATTTCACCTCAAACGCCCTCTAAAATTTGGCTCCCCAAGCTCTCAATGGGACATAAAAGTTCACAGCTCCTGCAGAAGTCATTAGAAGGATGAAGATGAGAAAGCTGGGTGACAACTCACCTCGGTCTGTGTCATAGAGGAAAACGAAGCGGTTCCATTCATAGTGATCCAGCAGGCTGAGGAGGGCTCCCCGCAGGGACGGCCGCAGCTGCAGCACAAACTGACTCTCCCCCTCCGTGGGGAAACTGGGCGTGATGAGGGAGATGTGCAAGGCGCTGCAGAATGAGGTCAAGGTATGTACTGATCTCTTATCATATAGTCCAAAAATGGCAAAAACTCCTCTAGAATACTGGGAGCAAACTGAAAGAAACAAACAAACAAACAGAGTTTAAGTAGAGACAAAATCTGTAAACGTGTACTTACACATTCCAACATCCCCAAATTTTTAATCTGAAGATTTGCAATTCTGCCTGTGCAGTTACATTCAATTTTCACCACGTGTTGCATTCTGGAAACAAATAAATAAATAGCTAAATAATATTTCGTGACTTTCTGATCCTATTCATAAAACACAAAAGTATCTGTTGTGGTTTTGCTCTAAAATAAAATGTAAAATAAATAACATCTGTTTTTGCTTACCAGTGGAAAAAACCAACATATACTGTTTTAGCCATAGCTCTGCATAGTATCAGGCATTGAGCATTTCCATTACCTTGAACTGAAAACTGTTCACATTCTAAAATGTGAAAATTATCAAAAAAATGTTACTGACCTTGTAAGTGAAATTTGGACATTTTGAATTGTAACAAGGTAAAACCTTTGCTCCCTTTTAAGCAGGAAGCCCTTGTAGTACATTAAAACACTTCTAGAGACACTGAGTAAAAACCTACTTCATGAATAATCTCCTTGACTTCAAGAGGGCAGTTTAAGTAAAACACAGTAAGTCAATGTGATCTGACTTTTGCCCCAACCCTTTTATTTCTACTCTGTGCTAACTGAAAACCAGAAAACAAATGACCTGAATATATATTCTGAGTTTTGATTTGCTCTTGGACTCATTTAAGATATAGGGAAAACTTCTATTGATTTCATCAGACTGGGTAAGGACTTTACTGATCTCTGCACATAAAAGCAGGCATATGGGTATTTTCTTGAGCAACTACTGCATTTCTATCCATTCATAAAGGGTCTAATGAAAAACATCCCATTTTTTTTAAGCACAAACCAAGTTATTAGAGACTGTGTGATCACTAATAGTGGTACCTCTCCCAGAATCATGGAAAATGGAGAAAGGAACAGTTAGGAGATCATCATAAGTCCTATGCTTTCCTCTCAGTATTTCCTATGCTCTGCTGTTCCAGATCCTCTCTTCTCACAGAGGATCTTACATGTTGCCTAAACATGGGAAAACTTAAGACACCCTCCTACTAGCCTGGAGTTCACAGTCATTCTGCATGTGCAGCACACTTAAGGTACAATGTACCTTAAATTCAAATCACTTCAGTTTTAATTTTTTCATATTACATTTACTGCATAAAGAGCTGAAAACACAAATTGTGCATTTTTCTCCTATGACTTGGGTGATTTACCGAGTTCTGATGCCAGAACTGGAGTAAGTATCTTGAGGGCAGTTTTGTGATTTTATGTTCTCCTCCACAGTTATGCCGCCCATCCTAATGATTTTTATAGCCAGATTTTATATCAATAAACCTTTTCAGAAGCTTTCTTCCTTTACCTAAGTTTACCTTAAATATATACATCTCTTACAAAGCCTCTTAGTATTTTCCTTGCTGGATCACACAAAACAGATTCCCACAGACCCCTCAAATGATTGGCTTGTCATTCCACTAATCATCACAGGGAGTATTGTTCTCTGCTTTCCCAGCTCCATCTCATCTTGCTTGAACACAGATGACCAACATGCTCAGAATTTCAGTTAAAGGTTTCCTGCTGTTTTTTACATTATTTCCTCATCTCAACCACAAAATGTTTTTTTCTTACGTATCCTAAGATGACACTGTGTTTTTCTAAAATCTGAACCTCAGTGATGGCTGATGATCATATTGGGATCAAAAGTCTGCTCCTTTTTTCTTCTGGGCCATTTGCAAATGATGAGTTTCTGCTTTTAGTAGAGTATTTTCATTAGGCACTATTATTTGTTTTCCATCATGCCACACATATTTCTGCACTCTAAAATTATTTGGTTCTACGCTTACGCTCTTAGTCTGCACTGCTTGATGTACTTATCTGCCTCTGCAGCAAATTCCATCATGGTACCCTGAGTTTTTATCTCTGTGTCTACTGTAAAATTAGACACCTATGATCTTTCTCCTGTAATTGTGCTTCTCCAGCCTGCTACTTCCTCTTCTACTAAAATTTGTTGCCATTTTCTGCACAGTTTCATGCTTGCCTCTTGACTCTGTTTGTCTCCATTTCCATAAATCACTTCTCTTAAGAGCTTGTCTATTTTTTGACATTCTCTTGGCATCTGGAAGATAGAGATCAATTCTATACTGTCTACTTTAGTAACTTCTGGTTGCATTTTATGCCATTTTCATTCTATATCCACATTTTAAAGCTTTCTTTCCATCGAAATCTATTCTATAACTTCACTGATCATACATATCACAACTTACTTAACAGCTCTAGCAAGAGGCGCTTGTTGTTGCATCTGCCCTTCAGTAAACCAGTTCTTGAAGAACCAGGGAAGAAAGATGTGACTTCTCTGGTCCCATTAGTCATCACACCTCTTTTAAGATCAACCTTCTCCTTGAGTGAAAATCAATGTGAAATATCTATTCGTTTTAAATCTCCAACCAGATTTTATTGCTTTTCTGTCCCATCATCAATATAGCACAGCTTCAATTAGTTTCCTATTTCCTGTATTTTTATTGAAATATGTAAATGACCTTCTACTGTTGTTTTAATGTCCTTTAAAAGTTTCAATTTTCAGTGGAAGCCCTAACTTAGGCTTTTTTTTCTGCAACAATTGTCCTTTATATCTCCTTTTATTTAAACACAATCTTTCTTATTAATAGTCCAGTTTAAAGACTTTTCTTGTATCTTCCTTCTCTAATCATTCATTCACTCACATCCTGTACATTATTTTCCTCTGCAAAGGGATTTCTCCATGGTTTACAGGTACTTCTGTGAGGATATGATAGGCCTTCTCTATTTTTAAACAGATCTCAATTAACTCTGAAACAACTGAACACAAACCTCATGTAAATGGTAGTTACTTAATGTGTTTCATGATTAGACAAAATCCTTCCTAAGGCTCCTTGTTGTTGTACTTCTTTGCAGTTTTACAGGGGTAGAGAGTACTTTTTGTAACACATGGTCCTTACAGCAGGAATCCACATGATGAAAAATTCAAGAAATCAATGCCAAGCTGTGAAATTATACACTTAGTGGAGTTAAAGCTCAAATTCATTCTCAGGATGGAGAAAAAAGTCAAACTTGAAATTTCATTAAATAACATAATATGACCCTAAAGTATTTATAACTTAGAGTAACAGAATAATAATTCTTCATGTTCAAAGCAAACTATCCTTGCCCTAGTTCAAATCCAAATGTGATAAAACATTATCTGAATACCATTAAAGTCCTGAAATAGCCGATCCAAGAAAACTTGTGCTATTATACTTGAGATCAAGACTGAGAAATAACTGAAGAGTGTCCTTCTTTGCTCCTTGATAAGAAAAAATGCTAAGATGAGGGTTATGAGACTCTTTTCTTACTCAGTACAAAATCCACAGAGAGGAAGAATGCCTGTGACACTATGGAGATGAAGCTTAAACATATGCAGAGATGCTGCAACACTCCTGAGTCAATTTTACAGTAATCAGCAGCGACCACAAAACCAGCAAAGCCATGAGGATTTGCATTCCAACTCACTACTGTTCTCAGAAAATGCCTCCCGGCAAACATGACTACCTGAATTTGCCAATTCTTTTTCTATTTCTCTTACACTTCTAAAGGCATTTTACTTATTAAAAATGCACTAAATTATGCTTGGTAAAACAGTTGCATACTAGCACTCTAAGAAAATTTTCTTCAAGACTTTTTCCCTCATAACTATGAAGCAGTGACAAATACACTTTTATGAGCATACTTTGAAAAATATTGAAAGTAATTTGTCTTTAAACCAGGTATCCCTTCATAGCTGACAATTTACTAGCCGTATTACACATACTATTTTCTCCTGCAGATTTTGCAATGCTATTGGTCTCACCAAACATGAGATGAATGTGGAGGTCAGACTCATAGAATCATAGAATGGTTTGGGTTGAAAGGGACATTACGGATCATCTAGTTCCAATATTCCCTGTGATGGCCAGGGACACCTGACACAAGATCAGGTTGCTCAGAGCCCCATTCTGCCTGGTCTTGAACATCTCCAGGGATGGGGAGTCCACAACCTCTCTGGGCAAACTATTCCAGTGCCTCACCAGTCACAATGAAGAATTTCTTCCTAATATCTAATCTAAACTAACCTTCCTAAAGTTTAATACCATTCTCCTATCTGCTGTCACTACATGCCCTTGTAAATAGACTCTCTCCATCTATCTTGTAGGCTCTCTTCAGCTACTGGAAGGCTGCAATTATGCCTCCCTGTAGACTTCTCTTCTCCAGGTTGAAACCTCGTTCTCTCAGTCTGTCTTCACAAGAATGGCACTCCAGCCCTGGGAACAAGAGTCCCACCTCTGGACTGGCTCCAACTGGTTCCTTGCTGTTCAGAGACCCCATAGCTGGATGCAGCACTGCAGGTGGGGTGACAGCAGAGCAGGGCAGAGGAGCAGAATCTCCTCCCTGGCCCTGCTGCCCACACTGCTTTGGATGCAGCCCAGGACACCACTGGCCTCCAGGGTTGTGAACACGCATTGTCGAGGCACATTGAGCTTGTCATCCACCAACACCTCCAAGGCTTTCCCCCAGGACTAGTATTGATTCTTTCTTCACCCAGTCTGTTCCCCTTGGAACAGACTCCAGAAAAAACATTGCCATGCACCTTAAAAAGCCAATATAGTGTTAATACAGCAGTTTTAATATGAATTACATGTGTTCTATTCTAGCAGATTGTACTACATGATAGTACAATCTCTTTAAAAGAATAGTCGACTCACAGGACCTTCACTTAAGAAAAGACATCATAATGCCAAAATGGCAAAAACTGTATATGCTGAAGGGTTTACTGAGACATACAGTCAAGTTACATGGTCTCCTTTCCATGTAAAAGAAATACTTTCCAAAGTTCCTGCTATTGTTCTGAAGACAAGTCCCTCACTTAAAACACAAATCTTATCTTGAAAAGCAAAAAGCAAAAAATTCCAACTACTTCTTATTCCCAAGTTATACCCATATAGTTTAAATCCTATATTTACAGAGAATAAGTAGTGTACAGCTGGTCTGCCAACAAAGTTAGTTTTGCTCAGAAGCAAACAGATACCAGGTATAGGAACCTTTATGTAGGAACCTGGGAGACCTGCAGCCTAACACCAAAGTGACATGATAGAACCTGCATCAGCCATGACTGACTGACCCGGAGTGTTCCAGGACACAGGTTCTGGAATAAGCATTTTAAAATGCTTTCCCCTATGTTTTCAGCTCCTATGTGGGAAGCCCTGGCACAGTTAGCTATCACAGATATGTTGACAGACACACTGATCTGTCATAAGAACACAAACTATGGAAGCGCCAAAATTGAAAGACTCAAGATTAGTGTGCATAGGGGAAGTTATCAGATATGAGGATAGTCTTTCATTGCTGCCTCTTCCCTTCCTCCTATGCTTTGGACATCCAAATGAGGACTAGGGATTGTGATCAGTCAATGATAACTTGTGTCTGATTCTCCTTTCTCCTCAGGCTACTCACCCAATCCAGCATTGGATCCACCCAGAAGATCGTTGGCAAACTTCTCAGCAGGGGCCCTTGCCGTGGGCTGCAGTTCTTCAAGAACTGCTACACTGTAGGCACTCTCCAAGAAGCAGCTTTTCAGGAAACGACTCCTTCAGCATGGGTCCCCCACAAGCCACAATTCCTGTCAGAAAACCTGCTCCAGTGTGGGATGCTCACTTTATTGGGCCACAGCTCCTGCCAGGAGCCGGCTCCCATGTGGACTCTCCACGGGCTGCAGCTTCATTCAGGGCACTTCCACCTGCTCTGGCATGGATCCTCCAGGGGCTGCAGGTGGATCTCTGCTCCCCCTTGAATCTCCAGGGGCTGCAGGGGTACAGCTGCCTCACCATGGGCTGCACCATGGGCTGTGGGGGAATCGCAGCTCTGGTACCCGGAACACCTTCAGCCCCTCCTTCTGTACTGACCTGGGGGTCTGCAGGGACCTTCCTCTCACATATTTTCACTGCACTCTCTCACTGCCCCTATGCAGTGTTTTTTATCCTTTACTACATGTGTTATTAGAGAGGTACCACAGCATCACTGACCAGCTTTAACCACCAGCAGGTCTGTTTTGGGGCTGGCTGAAAACTCTGTCTGACATAGGAGTGGCCCCTGGCATTGTCTCACAGAGGCTGCCCCTGTATTCCCCTCCCCCCAGTCAAAGAAGGGCAGGCACTCATCACTTCTCTCTGGTGATCAGTGACAGGCTCTGAGGGAATGGGCTGAAGTTGTGCCAGGGAGGTTTAGGATGGACATTAGAAAAAGGTTCTTCACTCAAAGAGTGGTTGGGATCTGGAACAGGCTCCCCAGGGAAGTGGACACAGCACCAAGCCTGAGAAGAATTCAAAGAGCATTTGGACATTGTTCTCAGGCACACGGTGTGACTCTTGGGGATGGTCCTGTGCAGGGCCAGGAGCTGGACTTGATTACCTTTGAGGGTCCCCTCCAACTTAGCTTATTCTATGCTTCTTTGATCTGGTAAACTCCAGAGAGCAACAAATTAAAAAGTATATTTAGGAAGTCCCATTTCCTTGAGCCGCCATAATAGCACATGAAGACTTTCATTTGAGGTGTGTCTGCAATGCCACCAGTGGTTCATGCCTTCATGGGTCATGGTCATATACACTGTTTTGTTCACCCGCTGTGCACCTGCCAGCACTGGTGTAAAAAATACTGTGCAAATTTTCCCAACCTAAAGAACTCCTTTCAAGAGGAACAGCCCACCCATATGGAGATGTCAACTCTACATGTGAGATGAAGCACAGAAGAGAGGATCATTTAATCTAAATATGAACCTGGCTTCCAAAGTCAAATGATTTGTATCAACTTATGTCTGTGACAACTCTGACATCAGAGATGAGATTAAGCAGTATTTCTAAAATAGCTTTGAGATTGGCATTTCCTGTTAAAATGTTCAAAGATTTTTCTATTCATTTTGTACAGATCATCCCAACAGTCTCTTTCTCCTCTGTGTTCTCTCATCAACCTCCTCCTGATCACTCCACTGATCTCCACCTCCTGGAAGAGGACACAGAGCTAGTTAGAGCTCTGGAACTAAAAGACAAATTAGCTAAATTCATGCCTCTGTAGCTTTAAACTATCTTGCACCCAAATCCAGTACAGATTTGAAACACATATGCTCTTCCTCAGTTGTGTTTGAGACTGCTGATTTAAAACTAAATTATGCTCTTGCATTAAGAAAATTTCCCAACACTAGATGAATTTAATGAGCTGAACTAAATCACTGATATAAGATGACAGACAGGATTATAAAAGAGAAGACAGTGTTACATAAAGTGGGTAGATTAAAAACATTATAGATATATTAGGACCAGTTTACTACTATCTTAAAAATTGTCTGCAGTAGAATAGGATATCTCTAAATACGGTTATCCAAAATAGGACAAAAGGGAAACAAGGCGTTTTTTACAAATTATATAGTTAATACATCCAACAACATCCAACTCTATTCATGTTCTATTTATAGATCCTGCACCCTCTAAATCACCATCTACCTTTCTCTTTTGATCATAAACTCCTTCAAGCAAATTAATTATCTTGCATTTAGGAGGCATATATCACATCAGGTAGCAACATATCTAAAGTGTTATAACCAGAAATAATATCATAGCATTACTTTAAGCAAAACCAGCTTATTGCTCTAAAATTTAACACCATATTAGTGGCCGAGGTGAACAAAAAGAGACTACATTAAGATCTTTCCAGCTTGAAAAACAAACAAACAAACAAACAAACAAAAAACAATGAATCACAAGTATTATCCTCTTGAGTATTTATTCCTCTCAAACATTTGTCCTCCTATAATAAGATATTGCATACTGAGAAGTCTGGCATGTTGGGTATTGAATCCCCGAAACTAAATTCATCCCCTGGAGCAAGTCACTTTGCATTCCCATGTCTCAGTTTTCAAGGTTTAAACTGTCTGTTCTATTGAGGACTATAAGCACTTGACAGGAAGGCCAATCTCCTATTAGATACCTGTAAAAAGTTTAGCACAATGGCCCACCTGTCTCAATGTGGCTTCTGAACGCTACCCCACTGTGTATCAATGTTATACCCAGTGGGCCTGTATCTTGCAGTCCCATAGTGAATTCTGAAACCCTAACACCACATAAACCTTCTCCTAAAGGTCATTGTGTTTGGCTGTATGCATAAGATTAAGCATGTACGAAAATGTGTGCAGGAGTATTCAACTGGAGTTCAACAGACAGATCCACCGAACACAGAAAATTCCTGAGTGTTTTTTACTCACAGCAGTGGCCTGCTTCTAGTACTCTCTTCTAAGTGACTTATCAGCTCATTTGAAAATACTCTCCTAAGTACGATGAAAGCCATGGTTTCATGTGCTAGATCAAGTGGTAATTTGGGAAATGCAATTCTGTTTGTTCAGCTGCAGATGTGAGAGCATATTGCAAAACAAGATACAAACTTACCACATTTTTAATTAATTGCTACATTTCCAGAAATCATTTTTGTGAATTGTCTCTAAAAGACTGTTTCTGCTTGAAGACAATTCCTGAAACAATATCAGAAAGTGACAGTGCATTTCTTGCCTATTGAATGGAAAATGGAATTGAAAGAGCTTAACTAACATGTATGTTATTTTCTTATTTTAAAATAAATTTAAACTTCTTAACATAGTATTAGGTATACAATGCCTTCTACAAGATCACTAAGCTACAGAACAATAACTTTAGAAGGCTACCCTGAGAAATGCCCAAAATAAAAGAGAAGACCATTGAGACCAGGCAAGACTGGCTTGTAGATCCAACTGCTGAACTCTTCTCCATGCTTCATAAAGAGGCAAGATTTTCTCACCACAAATTCATACATTGATTAAAGTTTCCTCCAAGCCAATTGCAAAAGAAATTGTTAAACAAGCATGTGTGCCTTTGTATGTACAGGGGCACACAGGGAGAGTGGAGGAGTCTGTCTCACCTGGTTCCTACCACCCAAAAGTCAAGTGTTTAATCTCTGGAGATTTTTTTTCTATCTCTAAAATAGAAGAAAGGTATATTCTCAAGACAGATCTTAAAATGGGTGTTAAATTGCATGTTCTGATTTATCCACTAGAGGTACCTTTCTCTTTTTAACTGCAAAACAAAACTACACAGTTACGAAAGGCTTGGCACCTATATTTAGATAGATGGATAGATAGATAGGTAGATAGATAGATAGATAGATGGATAGATAGATAGATTAAAAATTGTTCACACAATCTCACTTTAGGAATATACCTCTGTATTTTTAATTCCCATTCTGTCTGTAGATTCAGTGTGATTTGAACCTGCCCTTCTTTGAGGCCCATCTCATATGACTGACACAGATCCCTTGCAGCCAGGGGCTCCATGTATTTCTCACACAGCGATCATGTATCTTTATTTTCCTTGGAGGTGCTTACAACTCTCATTTCTTGATAAAGAACACAAAGTAGCTTGGCCATTTATAAATTTCTGTGGGGGAAACTGCTTTAATCTTTAAATACTTTCCATCTGAAAACTTGGGCATCACTAAAGTATTTTACTTTCATTAATATATAATTCCACATAATTTAAATCCAATGGAATGCTTTTACAGAACAAGAAAAAATTTCCACTGGGTTTATTTACAGAATTTCTTTTTCCTCTGTGCCTTGGTTAATTTCTTTGATAGAACACCCCTCATGAATTTCACATTTGCTGAACACGAAATCTTTTCTCGTTTTTAAAAGCACTTTGCAGCTCTGTCTACAATAAATCATCCAGTCTTTGTGTCTTTGTCCTCCAGTCCTGTGCACTCCATGGATCTGATATTTATAGCTGTCTGGCAATGCACATACACGTGCGTACCCCTAACTCTGCCAAAACTTTCTTTTTGAAAGCTCTCCCATAGAGAATCCACATGCAGCATTTACCTTTCATAGCCACATGAATGAGAATCTACATTGGTACAGAAGTTCTTTTTTGGCTGTTTTTAAAAGGTGGTAAAAATATCAGCAACGTGTGAGAGTTCCAAGCTTTTCAGAACTATAGAAGTTTTTTAAAAAGTTAAACATGGTAGGAAGTTCCTATGACACTGGCAGGTTCTCTCAAGGACAAAGTCTCTACAGCCATCTTTGAATTTTTTTTTTTTTATGCTTCAGGATAAAAGCTCAGAGAGGCATAACAGATTGCATGGAAATTAGACTGGACTACAGTAAAAAACTGGTTTATGGAATCAATTGTAAAATTCCCAGTTGCTTAACTGTGGTGAACATTTCACCTTTGATACCCCAGGTGGTTAGAGATCTTCCTGCAAAATCCTATCACCTTTTTAGTTTGCCAGCTGAGGGAAAACTCATCCTCACTAAATGAATACCTAGAGAAATCATGTTTGATAACTTATCTAGATTGGCTGTGTGATTAAACATTTTTTGCTACTCTGATTAAACATTTTCTCTCTTTCTTGGACTGATTAATTTTCTTACAAGACATATTACTTCTTTCAGTTCAAATTTGAACTTTATCCAAACATTTCTTTGTAGAGAAAACAAATTACTTTGCACATTTTTTCCACCCAAAATCAAAGATTTTATAAAACCTGCTCCCATATTCCATCTTAACGAAACAGAGCAAAGAAAAATATGAATTTTGTTTTAAGAAGTCATCCTTTGATGGCCCACTTCTCTACAATGCTAGTCTCCTTTTATTTTATCTTGAAAACAGAAAAAATAGGCATATTCAAAAAGAAGGGGTTTTTTCCCAGAAGAAAAAGAGCTGAAAAAAAGGAATCAGATTAATCGGTTTTAAATAGGAGGGTATCTTATGAAGTGTGCAGTTAATTACATAAAAATAGCTTTTTATACATAGCTATGTAATCACAGGTTTTTCTTACACATAAGAAGAACTATTTGCAGTCAACAGAAAAAAAAGTGACTTTTTTTTCTTTGTTTTGGAGAAATATATGTTCATTTTGCAGTACTCCTATCAGCAAAACTGTCATTGATAGCAATTAACTGAATTTCATTTGAGATGTGAGGTGAAGCCACACAATATGGCTCCTAACCTAAATTGTTTTGATGAAGGCTTTGCCATAATTTGTACCTCAAATCCTGTTTTCAGTTTGGGGTCCTACTACAAGAAAGACTTTGAGGGGCTGGAGCGTGTCCAGAGAAGGGCAACGGAGCTGGGGAAGGGTCTGGAGCACAAGTGCTGTGAGGAGCAGCTGAGGGAGCTGGGGGTGTTTATCCTGGAGGAAAAGAGGCTCAGGGGAGACCTTACTGCTCTCTACAACTGCCTGAAAGGAGGGTACAGCCAGGTGTGGATCAGCCTCTTCTCGCAGGTAACAAGTGACAGGACAAGAGGAAATGGAAACCTGTATCAGAGGAGGTTTAGATTGGAGATTACAAACATTTCTTCACTAAAAAGGGAGTCAAGCATTGGAACAGGCTACCCATGAAGTGGTTAAATCACCATACCTGAAACTGTTCAAAAAACATGCAGATGTAGCACTTTTGGGACATGGTTTAGTGGTGGACATGGCATGTTTTGTTTACATCTGGACTCAATGATCTTAGATGTCTTTTTCCAAGCTATATGATTCTATAATTCTATTAAACTGTGGGGGGCATGAGGGAGGGGGAGCTCCAGTGTCATCCATCATCTTCTGATGAGAGCACATACCAGAGCATTCTATATCATAGCTTGCATTTTCTCTTGAAAGCACATTTTCTTTTCAGACATCTGGTCTTAAAGGTCTTTTCCAGCTTTAATGATTCTGTGATTCTCTTACTCACATTATGAACCAAGGTTGCTTCTTTATGTCAAACATTGTGTTCTACTTTTACTGAACTGAAAAAAAACATGAATGCTGCTTTAATTTGAGGATGCTCAAGTACAGCATTTTTTAAAGTATTGGAGAAGCTTGGTACAACAGTTCCATGTGACTTTAAAAGGGGACTAGACATTTAACTGCTCCCTCTGGCTTAGGAAATATTTCCCCAGAAATTTGGCAAAGGAAGATATAGAAGACAGGTACTCATGAAAGATGTAACTAAGTTGGTCCAGCATGAGGATTCACTCCAGAGTGGTTTTCATTCAAACTTGACCAAAGATGTTATTTTTTGTCTGGTTTGTAGTTTTATATTTAGAATAAAAGTCTGTCCTTAGGGGAGTGATGTAAGTTGATCCATCACTACAACTCTGTTGCTCTTTTGTTGGTGTATCTGTTTCTCAAATTCTTATTCTCCCACCTTAATCTTCCAGCCAATGCAGGTTGTCACCTGAAGTGGAATGATCTCTGTCCAGTCCAGGCTTTTGAATGTGTTAGACCAGGTGGGGCTGAGGTTCTACTTTCTCTCCTCAGTAACTGATTTCACATCATCAGGAGTTCCCTCACCAGCAACTTAAATAATTGCCAACTTTGATTCATGCTATTATGGAAGGATATAATCTTAAATAATTTCTCCCACTTTGCTGTTTACTATTTAGAATGAGTGAAGCCATGGATTCCTTTTGGCCTCAATAAGATTAACAGACATTCATCACATGATGTTTATTAAATAACATTAAATAAAACACTGTTTCCTTGACCCCTTTCAGATCTGAGTATCTTTTAAAGATCCAGAAAACATGGTTTCTAATTTCTGAAAACAATTTTCATGTTAAGAGGATGAAAATCTTACCTGGTTTTTTTTTCCCAACTTTTTCATGTGTTAATAACCACTACTATCTCATTACGCATACTTTAACTTGGAAAAAAAGCATTTTCAGTGATTTTTTAAATTCCTGTAACTGAGATTTACATACAAAAAGGTTCTGAATACTTTTGAAAAAATCTGTTTGTCGTTCCCTTACTTCCTTCCTCTTGATGGTAGGAAGCATAGCTTGGAACCAGTGTCACTGTTGGATAAATGAAATGTACTACGGCATTGTGAGATTGTGTACAACTTGATCAGAGAGATAGAACCTCAGAGCTCCTAGGAAAATTCTGCTGCAGCCTTCTTCAGCCTGTGACTAGGTATTGGCAGGACAGCAGCTGTTGACAAAGGACACAAGGCTCTTCTGAAGCTATTCCCTAATCAAGGTGGATCTTCTGAGCTGTCATTTCAGGGATGAAGATAAGTCAAGTGCCAATTGTTCTATTAGTCTACCCACATCTGAGGGTCTTTTACTTACAGTGGATAAGAGATTTCCAGGCTCCCATGAGCTTTATTCTGTGATAGTGCAAGTGTGTTCTGAAGAGTAAATAAATTTTAAAAATAATGTGAAATTTACTTTGCCACGTACATCAAAAATTTACTTCATGATTATTTGGATTGTTTCTTCTCCCACACAAGGATTGCTAATGATGGCTTTTTCAGAACTCAGGTGCTTTCAACAGCCCAGAATTACCTCATCAATGGGACCATCTTTCTGTTTTCATTGCTTTCCCTAGCCTTGATCTAATGAACTACCTTAATGGTACCTGGAAGGATAGAGAAATGAAAGCCAATGAGTTCATAAATTTTCACTCAAACTCCTATTTTAATTTCCAATAGACATGTCAATTACCTCTCCTGAGTTTTCCCAAAAATGTTTTCTGAAAACCAAAATGCTAACACTTAAGTTTTTCATATAATTGGATTAAAGAATACAATATTTCCAAAGAATCAGTAAGAGGACTGTAGATACCCTTATTATCCATTACTGGCCTGTTCAGCAAGGATTCCTCTGGATTTATTTCATCATTCTCTACCTCATACTGCAGCCCTCCCTCAAAAGTCCTAGGGAATACTACTTTTAACTTCACAAAACCAAAACCATACCAAGAGATTTTCTCTCCAGAAATTTGGATTTTAGCCTGCTTGGGTGTCTATATACATCTGGGAATCATGGTTACTTCAGACATCTCATGCTGAACACTCAAACAGATTGTGTTTTCTGTATTTGTGCTTGGTCTTTTGTGCTGCCTTGTTGTTTCAACCATCTCACTTCACTGAGGTTTTTCCAGCATCTTGTAGCTTGTCTGTTTTCCCCAGATAATGCAGTAATCATAGCTAAGGAATTTTTTCAGATGTAGACTCTGCCTACTATGGACATGTCCAATCAAAATGACATTAGGAAATTATTGTCTGTGGAGGGCCAGAAGTCCAAAATTTAAGAAATCCCAAGATAGCCCCCTACCTTCTGCCCATTTTCTCCCAGTGTGCCTTGCAGTTTCTCCTCTACTCATTTTATGAGGTCTTCTTCTTAGCCTCTCATGATTATGTCAGTGGAAATCAGCCATAAATGGGTGATTTTAAAATCAAATGCTTGGCAAGGATGATTGGAAATGTATGCTCAACTGCCTTCCATTTTTGTCACCAGGCTGTTTTTTCTTTCTCTAAAAAATTAATCTTTCAACTTCTTTTATGCGTAAAAGACATTTTTCAATAGCTATAGGTCTCGCATAATAACTAAAGTAATGAGAAGAAGGAATTACTTTCCTAAAAATAAAATATGGATGAACCATTTGACCAAGGTTATTTACAGTGAAAGCCATTCACCCTCTAAATGGAAGACCAGCCTCATCAGACCTGAGTGCAAAATATATTCTGGCCATGCCCTGTGCTTAATGACTTCAAGCTCCTACTGTTTGATATGAAAGGCACTTTTCAGTTCCAAATGCCTTGAATGGGGTATGGTTTCTAATAAACTCTTTTCAGCTAAAATAAGACTTAAGAAGTTTAATACATGCCTAAGCACACCTGTCTACATATCATAATATGTATGCATGTTCTCTGTTTCTGTGGATCACAAATTTTTCTGTTTTCTACAGCTGCTAGTTTTAAACACACAATCCTCTACTATCAAAAGATAGATGTTAGCTCAGATGTCTCTAAAAGAAGTATGCAGATAAGCCTAATAAAGTACATCACTTTGTGTCTAACATATTAGTCTTACAGATTTCTCCATGTTTAGTTTAACAAGGAGAGTTTATTTCATTTCAATTCTGGGGCAGGAGATACTTATGGAAATGAATGTGCTATTGTCTGAGGGACTAGCAGTTGCTGAGAGAAGAATGTTTATGCTGTCTCATAAAGCATTGTTACCACACACAAAACAATTTTTCACATGAAATAATTAAATTCTACATTAAATAATTAACTTCTGTTATGAATGAACACCTCTTTTGTAACTCTGTACTTGTAAAACATTAAACTGAAGCCCTTAAGGTCTTCCAAACCAAAAGCAGACTGCAGAACAGAGGTAAAGGTTTTGAATGCTTGGCATGACCTATCTCCCCTTGACTCAAGTAGCCATTCTGCATACCTTATATTCTCCTCTAAGAGCAAAACTGCTAACTTGCATTAAAATCCATTGATGTTACTGCACTCTTGACTATAGTAATACCAGAATCTTTCTTGCAACCACACAAAAGTACAACCTACTGACTTAAAATCATAAACTTGAAGAAATCAAACTGCTTCTCAAAAACTATCTCCTTACTCTCCTTAGGCACAACAATTTCATCTCCCATCTTGCTTTCGGCACAACAATCAAAAATGCTGTTTCCATCTCTCTTCCTATGACACCATCAGGTTGTGAGATTATAAATGAGAACAATAGTCAGTAAAGCACAACAAAAAGATGGCAAAATGTATTTGAAACCATTTAAGTGAGAGGGCATTGCTGGTCCAAGCCTAAAGCAGCTGTCAATACTCAGTTTTATGCACCAATTCACATCTTTCTACGTGCAATAAGTTTTCTTCATTTCACAAAACATACGCCTTCTGAAGGCAGAGCTCATGACTTTAGTAGTTGGAAAATGCTTAACAAAAAAAAAAAAAAAGGCAGTGACAAAAATATGTTTTCAGTTCTCTCAATTTGTTCCTGAGTTTTCAGCTAATTCTTTCTTCTCTGTGCCTGGTTTTCAGGCACCATCTTAAGTATTTCCACAATTTCACTAATTTAAGACAGGAGCATGAGCCCTCTCATTCAGTTCTCTCATATCTTTGGCAGGAATGGGGCTTCATCCATAAGGCATTTTGAAATGGACTATTTATAACTGGGATTTCTACAGAGCTGGCAAATGTGCTGGTGATAGTTTTAGAAAAGAAGACAGATAAGAAGGGAGCTGAGATTGGCTGGCACCATTATCTCTGTGAATGGACCAAAGGAGGGTGTCCTGTGGAGTCTGGGGGAAAGGAGGCACATGGTCAAACAGCCTTTGCCATTACAAATTTAAAATTTTTTAAATCATGTTTATCACAAGAGATTTAAAATAGCTGTCATATTATGTAAACTTCTGCTGTACAACAGCAGCCTCTTCAATTGAAACCTATGTTTTTTCAATTTATTTTTGGATTTTAGGCTGACCAAAGCAGAGTCTGTCACTTCACTGAACTGTTTGGTTGACAAAATGAGCAATATACTCTGTTTTTTGTACATGAAAACAGACCACTGAAATTTAATAAAATATTTAACAGCTTGATATGCAAGAACATGTCATTGATGTATTGAAATTAATTCGCTGTAAAGACTGTTTTAAGAATAATAAAATATTGTATATATCACCTTAGGCATTATGTAAGGCAAGTAGTTTCTATGCTGGCATTTGCAGGAATAAGCAAAATTCGTTCAGCACAGTTCACGGCTGTGATCACTGGAGTAAAGCTCAGGGTCTGGGGGCCTCTAGCTCTGATAGTCTACTAAAAAGGCAGCTGTACTTTACTACTGGTCCACTGGGCCTGACGCTAATAATTTTTAAATGGCCTGTTAGTTACAGCAGTGGCCTCAAGCTACCTCTTATTTCAAATCCTATTAACATTTGTGTATCTTTAAAATGCTTTATTGTCTTAATTAACATATATTCATTCATAATTCCCAATCAATCTGTTGCTACATACAGAAAAGAGAAATGAGGAAAAAAATATTAACAGTGGCCGAAGTGTAGGTGGATGAAATGTGACTGTGGTAATGTGGAACCAAACCAATCACACAAAACAGCCAGTGCAGAAATGCTGCCGTACACGCTGCTTTTCTCCACTGTGCTCTGCAGGATCAAACTACTGCCTTAGGATAATGGATTGGTACTGCCTACAGGCAGCATAGTGGGGGAAAAGAAACCAATAACCAATATAAGTAGAATACTTAAGAAAACCAAGTTCAATCTTTTTTTTTTTTTTCTTAGTTATAAAATTAGATTAAAAAAATGAAAGGTTTTCCACATTTTTACTGGTTCCAGCAAGATGTACTCAAAACAGTTCTACAAAAGCAAGTTTTTCCTTACACTCTGAGACTTATCTTGCTTACTCTTCTGTTTCAGGCAAAATTCATTAACAGAAATGGAAGTTTTTCCTGAACAAGGATTGTAACACATTTCTTAATGCATTTATGCTAACATATATAAGTACTCCTGTCATTAAAAACTATTAATTTCTGGTAGCTCAAAGCTACCATAGGATGTACTTTTTTAAAAAGTCCCACTATTTATATTTATATTTATATTTATATTTATATTTATATTTATATTTATATTTATGATCTTTACATTTCTAACATACAGAAAACTCATTAGTTAGGCACCACAATGATTTTATTAAACAGATATGAAATTACTGGCCAAAATCAACTTCTTCAAGTCTAGAAAATTGTGATCATGCTGATTATGACTTTTCAATCCCCAAAGATTCAAAGGAAATGCTGACATATATCTAAACTCACAGGAAAAATGTACACAGCAAAGCATTTTTTTCTCCTACACAGTTATGCAAAATCTAACTACTCTTTGCCTGATTAATTTGTTTTGCTTATGGGTAAAAAAAGGAACATAGACGCTACTCGAGCTTCAGAAGAAAAATAAAGAATATTTTTCACAGCTTGATTTGAAGTAAAAGGGTTGTTGTGAAAAAGGCATAATACACAGAGGCACAGAAAACTTGTCCTTTTAAAACTTGATTTTCTCTACAGTCCCTTTCTTAGCCTATTTTTCAGCATTTCCACAGTAGTTATGCTTCTATATCTACTCAAAAGAAAGAGATGCATTAGTTATTCTTTTGCCTAAGATAAAACATAATCTAGGTAGTGCCATTTAACTTCCAGGTTCAGCTGAGTTTAAGGTGTGTCTTGTTGAAATCACACTGAGGAGATTAAAAAAAAAAAATCCAGTCCTTGTACTTTCTTGGTTCTCAATGCCTGGATCATCTACTTCACAGCCACACCTGCTGGGTAATTCTTCCTCTAAGTACAACTACGACATGATCAAGTGACAGTTTAACCAAACCAGCTGCCTAATTTTCTTCTCTCCTTTATTCTAGACTGAAGAAGAGGGATGGCCTGCCAGCTGGTGGCCTGTGAGAATAAAGAGGACTATACTGGAGACTCAAAGGTATCTCCTCCAGCATCATGTTCCTTGTCATAATACTCTGATCTCAGTGCTGACAAACTCAGCAAAATCTCACAGGATTTCCTATACCATGGTACTTTTTATCCTTGAGTTTAACTGAGATCAAAATTCAGGAAGAGCAAATAGAGACAGACAGGTGTCAAGTAACCTGTCTGGAGGCAGGAACAGGATCAGAGGGTAGTTCAGACTGGGAGATACCTCAGGAGGCCTCCTGCTCACAAGAGGTCAGCTCTGAGGTCAGACCATATTCTCAGCCTTCATCTGGCCAAGGCTGAAAATCTCTACGGACAGAAACAGCACAATGTTGCTTGCTCTGTTCCACTGCCTGTCTTCACAGGGGCATTTAAAAAAAAATACTCAGTCTGACCCTCTCTTGGTTCACTTTACTTTCNACCAATATAAAGAAAATACTTAAAAAAACCAAGTTTAATCTTTTTTTTTTTTTTCTTAGTTATAAAATTAGATTAAAAAAATGAAAGGTTTTCCACATTTTTACTGGTTCCAGCAAGATGTACTCAAAACAGTTCTACAAAAGCAAGTTTTTCCTTACACTCTGAGACTTATCTTGCTTACTCTTCTGTTTCAGGCAAAATTCATTAACAGAAATGGAAGTTTTTCCTGAACAAGGATTGTAACACATTTCTTAATGCATTTATGCTAACATATATAAGTACTCCTGTCATTAAAAACTATTAATTTCTGGTAGCTCAAAGCTACCATAGGATGTACTTTTTTAAAAAGTCCCACTATTTATATTTATATTTATATTTATATTTATATTTATATTTATATTTATATTTATGATCTTTACATTTCTAACATACAGAAAACTCATTAGTTAGGCACCACAATGATTTTATTAAACAGATATGAAATTACTGGCCAAAATCAACTTCTTCAAGTCTAGAAAATTGTGATCATGCTGATTATGACTTTTCAATCCCCAAAGATTCAAAGGAAATGCTGACATANCAGTCCTTGTACTTTCTTGGTTCTCAATGCCTGGATCATCTACTTCACAGCCACACCTGCTGGGTAATTCTTCCTCTAAGTACAACTACGACATGATCAAGTGACAGTTTAACCAAACCAGCTGCCTAATTTTCTTCTCTCCTTTATTCTAGACTGAAGAAGAGGGATGGCCTGCCAGCTGGTGGCCTGTGAGAATAAAGAGGACTATATTGGAGACTCAAAGGTATCTCCTCCAGCATCATGTTCCTTGTCATAATACTCTGATCTCAGTGCTGACAAACTCAGCAAAATCTCACAGGATTTCCTATACCATGGTACTTTTTATCCTTGAGTTTAACTGAGATCAAAATTCAGAAAGAGCAAATAGAGACAGACAGGTGTCAAGTAACCTGTCTGGAGGCAGGAACAGGATCAGAGGGTAGTTCAGACTGGGAGATACCTCAGGAGGCCTCCTGCTCACAAGAGGTCAGCTCTGAGGTCAGACCATATTCTCAGCCTTCATCTGGCCAAGGCTGAAAATCTCTACGGACAGAAACAGCACAATGTTGCTTGCTCTGTTCCACTGCCTGTCTTCACAGGGGCATTTAAAAAAAAATACTCAGTCTGACCCTCTCTTGGTTCACTTTACTTTCACTCTCATCTTCTCACCTGGCCTCACCTCACTGAGCCCAGCTCCATCTCCTAGATGATCTCCCATAGGCACTGGGGGCTGCTGTCAGGTCCTCCCCAAAGCTCCAGACTTAACAAGACCAGTGCCCCCAGCCTCTCCTCACATGGCTGGTGCTCAAGGTGAGTAATACTCTGATATACTGTCTCTGCCCCTGTTCATACAGCTCAGGACGCTGATATTGGTTAACAGGCCTTCTTATAAATTTTACCTGAAAATGTCACAATTTTCGTTGCACATCGCAAGCAGTAAGTAACAACTATGATCAAAGTCAGCATAGCTACTAGGAAAAAAACTACCCCAAAACCTTAATAACCAAGGCTTATCAATGGTATTGTCAATGAACAGAAATGTACATATGTGTCTGAAAATATGGACTTAAAACATAATCATATTTGCACTTGATAATCATATTGTTCTATCCCAAAACAAATTTGGACCATGAATAAGGCAACTGTAGAAACATAAAGAAAGTCATACCCACTTATGCATGGACAAGCCCATGACAAAATGTTATTAACACACTGAGGAACATGTTTTATTCCAAAACACTTACTAACTCCAGAAATCCAGACTGATCATTTATTATGGATTTGGTGCACTATGAGGTGTCGCAAAAACATGGTTCCAATTGATTAGATAATTGCATTGCCATAAGGGCTGAGAGACAATATCCCACTTCTGTGTGGAGTCACCTTGCCTCAAAGTCAGTAAAAACTGCTTCTGCACACACAAGGGCAAAATCTAGCCTGAAGTCATCCCACAGCATCAGAAAATAAAACAACATATATCAATGAGTATTTTAAACAATACAATTTGATTATTTGACACTGTACACAGCCTAAGGCATAGGTCTAGACATGTCAGAATAGTGCAAAGGCCTTGCTCTTTAGAGGTTATATTTCATCCTGTCATACTATTCTCTATTTACTGTCATATCTTTTTGCCTTACCTCAAGGAAGCAATGTTCTGGCAGAACAGAGCTGTAACAGAACACCTGTGGAAATCAGTTCCTACACAGGCATAGCAGATTCAATTTATTAAGAAAATTAGGAGGCTATGTAAACAGAGGACACACTTTATAAGTGATCTATACACTGAAGTTAGTGGAAAGATTGTGAAAAAAATAGATATAGGTCTTTGAAAAATATTTCAATTTAGCATTTGAGGAATGTCACACAGGTGTACATACATTAAAGAGAATCTGTTGGCTCTTCCCATTTTTTCCCTCATCATTCCCTGCAACTGGAAGGATAGAGAATATGACTTGTGCTCATCATCCCTTGACTGGTCATTCCAAGGCCATAAAGCCTCTTGATTGCCCCTGGACTTCTTGGTGCAACTTCAACACTGCCTACCTGATAAATCAATAATGACCTGAGAATCTGGGGGTCACATCCAGGGTAGGAGGCTTTCTCTTAGTATCTTTAAACTGATCTCCAGGGAAGCAGCAGGCTTCCCTAAGGAGTGGGTCCAGTCTGCATATTAGGCTTTGTGTTCCCTTCAGGAGGCCGTCTTCTATGGCAATGACACATCTTTTTTTCTTTATGGAAGTGGTTTTGATGCAGGGTGTAGGATGGGTTAACCCTAGTGACACCTCCAAGCTAGATGAAGCATCATCCCCGTTGCTGGTCCATCCCACTTGCACAGCCTCACTCCTGTTAGGCAGGGCACCAGGAAGAGGAGGCAGTCACAGCACTGAGCACCACAGAGCGTGTGCTGGGCAGGGATGCCTCTCCTTAGAGATAAAAAAAGAGCTGATGGTTACTGAGGGAAACACCACCACTTCAGCCTCCTTCTGATGCCTGCATTTTGCCTGGCACTGAGTGCTGTGACACTTCAGCACTGAGCAGTGTTTTGGTTTACACTTGTCTGGCCGGGTGAAGCGAGGTTATCGCCTTGCTTCACCTAAAAGCTCCTCTGTGTCTAACTAGGAAAGTGCAAGTTGTTTTCTGCAATAGCCTTGCAGCGAAGGAATAGTGAATAATTTGTCAAAACCACATAACTTTGCTTTTAGTGTAACTCCAATCTTCTGCAAAATGCTGAGCAATCAGGAAATCAAGCAGCTAGTGAGATATGCCTTAAGCGATCTCTGATAGAGGGCTCTCTCTTATCCAAAATGCTGCTAATTTTTCTCCTCGCTGTACTGCATCACACAGGAAATGACAAAATATCGCCTTTTTGCAAGGCTACTGTCTTTAAATTACATCTACTACATGATGCACATTTTTTAGATTTATAATGGGGACAAAACACAGAATGATACAGTATACAAGCAAGGAAGCAAAAAGGTAGTTACATGTGCATATGCATGCAGTCAAATTATTTTTTGCCATAATTACTTTTTGTTTTTGTATTTAACACAAGAGAAAAGTTATTAGAAATTGTGACATTTCTCTGGGTTGGATTTCATAAACAACATGAAGTATTTTTATTGCATAAATGATTACTTACAGACCTTTCTCTAATTTTCATCTGTTCATCTCTTGAGATCCCACATGTCAAAAACCAAGGACTACCAAATAATTTCAAAACAATAAAAATATCTAATGAGAACTAATGGTTCTAATTTCAGTAAAAGAGCCACAAGGGTGTAGAGTGCGATTGAAAAAAACTCCCTTTTTCTGACATCCAAATAGGAGTATTAGGAAAATACAATGTCTATAAATGTAGAGGTTGCTGATATCTACTCACAACTACCTGAAGACTCCCATCTTTCACCAGTAAAATATAAACAAGTAATTATGTTACAAATAAGATTAAAATATTTCACTTTTTTTAATCTGACATGGAAAATACTGTTTCAGAGCTGCCCTCCTTATTCATTTCCTTTTTCAGACAATTTTTCATTCTCACTTCAAACAGAGCTCTCTGGTCAGACCACAATTCCCATGCTGGAACAAAACATTTTCCCTGGCCTCCTGAACAGGATGATTACAAGGATGATGCTGCTAGGGTAGAGGGAAGAAGGAGCAGTGGAGGAAAAGTGGTTTTGATTTTCCATCTTCATCTATTCAAAAGATATATATGTCATATAATGCAACTATTTGAACTCCATTATTTCTATAAATGTCTAAGAGCAAAGCAGAAAGAAGATGTTTTAACATGTGGCTTGGTCATACCTGACACTAGCGCTACTCAAAAAACCTGTCATGAAATGAGCAGTCTAACTTTGAGAGCTATGCAACTGGAAATACACCTGACATTCAAGGATCATGAATAATACATACACCTTCATCACTGCCAGGAGTTGAAACAAGCACATCAAAATAGATAGTAGTTTCAAAAGGACAGGAAGTCATAATTTTGTAAGACAAAAATAGCTGACTTGGATTTCACAAAATACCAGTTGTTCTGTAATTAAGCTTCAGTGACTCAGATTTTGAACTTGTTAAAAAGAGCCCTGCAGTGATTATATTTTTGTACTTCAGAAGATAACATTTCACTAAGATAAAACCACGTGTACACAGCACAGTGTGCAGCTTACAAGCTGTCCAGAGACGGATTTGACAAAGGTATTTTAGCATCTTTTATATTGTTAAGCTTTTCTCAGATCAGGAATGTTTAACTAGCTCCCCCAAAAAACTCAGCTTCAGAGTTTAAATATTCCCAGGCTCAATCTCAGTTATCCTATCAACAGAAGACTCCAGTAATTAAGTTATCTGTAGCAGTGAAAGAGGAGAAGTTTGAAACCATCATGATATAGGATAGCTAACACAGTAAGAAAAACATAATTTTCAATCAAGAGTACAGTGAGACTCTCAGAAAGATACTAAGCCATTTATAATGGTGGCTAAAATTTAAGGAAAGGAAATATTAATATATCATATATAGTAATGTACAAAATACATGTAATAAATGTTACATATATATGTATGGAAAAAACTCTGAGATATCAATATACACCTAACAGAAGTGTAAAATGTAAAGTAATCTACGGTAAAACATAGTATGGCTGTGCCAGTGTACAATCAAACGTCTGAGGCTTATGGAAACGATTTTGCCCAATAAAAGAAGTCCAAGAAGAAAAGCACATTTACTCCTGAAAGCAGTGGACAAGCACAGTAAGAAGCAAGCTGGAATTGGTAATGATATCCAAAAGGGTAAAAGAGGCAAGGTTTGGGCAAGGATTCGGGCATCAACCAGGTTCATGCCCAAAGCACATTGAAAGAGAAAGGAGTGATTGGGCCCAGTGCCATGGATTGGCCCTCTGACACTAAACAGCAACTATGGGGAAGCTCTAGCAAGCCACCAAAACACAGAGCAATTCTGATAAATACAGAGCTGCACACCCTAATCAACAGTTGACTGTGGGAGGGGAAAAGAAATGGAGGTAACAACCAGCAGAGCAGGGGAGATTAATGTATGCAAGAAGCAGAAGCATCTAAGGAATTAAATAATATAATTTGAAAAATATAAAATTTATATATAAAAACAAGAAAGCAAGCTTTCATACACATACCCACACCGGAAAAACGCTTTAGCCCAAAAGTACTAGAAAACAGAAGGGAGAAAATGTACTTGGGACTGGGAAGAACACTTCTTTGGATATTTTCATTGTGTCTCTTTGTATGAGTGTCAGCACCCAGGCAGTGACAAGGAGGGCTGCAGGGACCGCAGTGAGGGAGGCCAGGGCTGCCCCTGAGGGCCCCACCACAGGGCATGGCTGAGCCCTGCAGCCAAGGTGAAAGACTCAGGAGGGAAGGACTGCAGTTGACCCTGGGAAAAGCTGCTTAATTAATTTTCCAAAAATCATGTCTGTGTTGTTCATGGCAGTAATTGGTAAGGTGGCCCTTAGCCAAGGTCAGCCAATGACACACTTTATGAGATTCTTTTTGTTCATAAAAAACCAAAAACGCAAACAATACAAACATACAAAAGTGAGAAGCAAAGGGGAGAAAGCAGATTCCAAAGAAAAAACAGTTTTAAATTTGTTTCCTCAAAGAGATCAGAAGAAACATTTTTAAAGGATTGAAAAGTAATAGTCTGCAAACATTTAAATGAAAAGAAGGATAGAAAGGATACTTTGGCTTGCACAAATTGCACACTCTAGCAGGACAGAATGAATGTAATACATGAATTAAGACAAATATGAAGAATCAATCCAGCCATTCCATCCAATGAGTAGATGAACTGCCTCCTAAGCAGAGGCAGAATCTCTGCTGCCTCAGACACACTGAGCTGCAAGCTGAACACTCAGAATGTTTCACGAAGTGGGGGAAAACCAACACCAAGAAGACACCATAGAATAATTAAGGTTGGAAAAGACCTCCAAGATAATCAAGCTTCCAAAATACACTGGAAGATCTAATCCATGCACTGTAAATAACTCTGACTTCTCAGAGCAGCTAAACTGAGCTATTGTAGCAGATGTAGAATTCATGAAGACAAAAAACTCTTCAAAATTTGAAAGAAAAAAGACACACCTGTAAGTCATTTGTACAAGAAACACAATTCTGTAGGAAATCCAGCTAATCCCCAATGTACACAATTTTCTGCATTAGTAAAGCTTAAAGTAGGAGCAATTAATGCTCTGCCACTCTCAAGAAGGGCAAACACAGCCTATAGCTGAACACTGCCTTCTTCCACCAGTAAGAAATTTCTATCATCCCGTCTAAGTGATGAGTTACTGTTAACCCAGCCAATATTTACAAGTAAGAGCCTTTGCTATCAACCAACCTACCATAAAACCCTGGACACACAGATTTTTAGTTCAGAAGACGCCATACTAAAATCTTGTCTAGGAACCTTCATGATATAATATAAGTAGCTTATTTGCCCTCTTTAAATTGACTAATTAAAACTTTGATGAGTCTTTTATGGATTTTGGAAAGTTAAATTTCTTTTGTGCTTGTTTGTTTGCTTGTTTGTTTGTTTTTAATTGTAACAAGAAGCCTGATCAGCTCGGAGAAAGGCAAGCAGGTATATTTGTAAATTAAGGGAAGGAATGTGCTACAAAACTACAAAGTTCTTTCTTGTTTCCAAACCTGCATTTAAAATTACACATGCTAGAGTCATAGCTTCTGGTACCAGGCTTTTGACTGATCCAAAGCAGAGTCTGTAGATCCAAGCACATTTAAGCACTGGGGAATCTGTACCTAAATAATCCAGGGCAGAATCCTGCAAATCCTAACTGTGACTGTAAACCCTTTTCATGTGAGGAACTTCACAACTGCAACAGCTTCCACTTGCTCTTGCTCAGTGGTATAAATGCGGTACATTACATAGATAATTGTTTGACCCACAATAATTTTCCTAGATGGTTAATTCTCTGCAAGCACCCGTCCATAAACCATAATTTCAGGTTCATCTGCCTTAAGGTTATGGGTTTTTGCTTTTCTTTAATCTTAGAAAGTCTTAAACCATATTTAAATTAATTTGTATCAGAAGACTTCAATCCTTTGGGGTTTTTGTCATTATTTTGCCACCAGTGCCATGCAGGCACACTTACTTTTTGCATTTATTTATTTAAAATCTTCTTTTGGGTGTCACGACACAGCTGGTTCATGTCAATAAGGTAGCAGAAGTCATCATATCCCACTGCCTGAGGTAAACCCTCTGATAAACCTGGCTTCCTTCCATGTGAGACTGAAGCAATGCTTTTATGGGATCTGCTGCAGGCTGGTTATTGAAAATGGAAGATGCTTAGTGCTTTGCATGCATAGCCCTTTATAAATAATATATAAAGGTCAAATAAGTTATTTATTAGGTCTTTCTACCTGTTTTATGTATGCTACTTTGTTTCAATATTGAAGGCCTGATTTTCAGCTGTAGTAAATTCAAACCGATTGACATGTTAATTTACCATGAGCTGAGAAACTGGAAAACAGTGAGAACAGTCATTATATTTTTTCGGCTCAGTCAACTGCAGTTGTCTATCTGTATTTACTGATTTCTCTTGAGGCTGCTTTTTTTCTATCATTTTTTTTCTGCAATTTTGCATGTTCACACACTGTTAGGTAATAGTCTTGTATAGGTGACTCACAGCAAAGCTGCTTCTTCAGTGATGGCCTGTCTCATTTTATTCAGTTCTATAAATCAGCCTAACTCATGATTTCACAGTATCTGCCCAACTCACCATGGCAAAACAGAGCTCTTCTGTTTTCTTCAGGAATTGCTTCACCATGTAGTTCTGATATAGCCCAATGCAATGTTGACCCTTTTTCTTCATCTTCCTCCCTCCCACAAGTCATGCCTAATCCTTTTTTTCTCACACCACATATAAGACATCTTCTTTGCTTTGCTCTCCTACTGCACCTTCACCAGCTCAACTCACAACGCTGCCTGCACACTGTCCTGGCAGAAATCACACTTGTTACTCTCTGGTCCGTGCAAGAGTCATCTCTGACAGGGTCTCCTTTGCTGCTTCTCATCACAGCATCACCTCTGAGCTCTCACCAGTGTTACTTCTGAGATCTCCAGCTGCAGCAAATTGAAAGCAAACAGTCATGAAGGCATTATTCACACCTCATTTGTTACATTTCTCACAGTTATGCCCACACTTGCCTCCATGGTTCAACTCCAATGGGATCACCTGCTCTGAAATGTTGGGAAAAGCTTCCCACTCTCTGCAGGTGTCTCCTTGAGTCACTCATCTTCCCTATGGCAGCTCTCAGGTATGTACTGTAGGGCCCATAGGTACAAAGCCTACATTCACCTAGCCAGAACTGTTGCAGGAAAAAGGCTAGAAGCAGCCCAAATTCCAGCTGCTACTACATGCTGGGTCATCACACTTCATGGGAATGAAAGTAAGAGACAGCCCATCCCCGAATGGGGCTAGGAGGCAGTGGAGCAGGGAAGCAAATCCGAAGCTCTCAAGCATTTCATACACAAAAGAATGACATGGGGGCATTTCCCAGCCCAGCCCAGCCCAGCCTCTCTGGCCTGGGCAGCATCCTCCAGCTCCCGTGGCTGCAGGGTTTATTCCTCCAGTGATGGCCATGAGGAACAGCCTCATGGTGGTTCTGCACACAGCCAGGGCTGGGGCTGCCTGTCGACTACTCAAGAGCCACAGGCTGGTCACTCCTGACTTAGATGGATCAGTGTCGACAGCAACAGCTTAAATACCACCAATGTATTAAATTTAGACTCAGACAGGAGAAAACCTGTAAATAATGAGACATTTGCCTACCATCAATCTGATTCTCTGCATATTACATCTGGTCTGGCTGTTTTATGCATTTTTTTAGATGTAGGCTATGTTGTCTTCTGCATTTCTAAAGCACTCAGTAAATTCTGGAAAATACTAGAATACTAATAATAGCAATAATTATGGCCCTGCTCTTGTCTAAAATACCTAATGTATTAATAATTTTCCACAATACCAACATTGTGTAATAATGAAATTGATAAGTTTTGTACAAATCATTAGCAATTAAAATTCGTTTTACATTATAATTTGAATATCTGAGAAATAACATAGTGCTAATTAGTGTATGCAGAACCTCTTACTAATGAATAAAGGATATTCATTTGTCTTTTCCTTAATAAACCCATATTTCTCTAAAATGACACAAAAAGTCCAACAAGAAATTAAATTCTATAGAAATAGTGATTTTCAGCACTAGCCATTTTTCAACAGTGCACCAGAATTCAAAAAGCAAGACTTTACCCTCTGCCTTATGAATACTAAACAGTATTCTTCATCTAAAGGTTAAACCAGAAAAAAAATCACTCTCTGCCTTTATTTTTATGAGAATTGCAGAGTATTATATGTGTATTGTTCTTTTTAAGTGTAGCAAACCTGTACTGCATGCCAGCAAACTTTAATTTAGCATATTGTTTTTTCATAGAAACATAACATTATTAAAAACCTTCAAGACACAATTGCGTATTCTCAGTCTGTTAAAACAGGTAATTCAAAAACACCTCTCCCCTACTTTATCTCATTCAAGAAATCCACAAACACATTCCATGTCTTGAAAGAGACTACGGATACATAAACAATTTGGTTGTCTTAGCTGTTGCTAAAAGAGCTCCTTTCACAGGAGAGATAGCAGCCACCAAGCATGACTATGGCCATTGAATTTACCTGACCCTGAGTCGGAGTTCAAAGGACAAAAAGAGACAGTTATGAAACTGAAAGATCTCCTAACCATCGGAGTCCATGGGCTGCCTTACCCAACACCTAAATCAGGGATGAGCTAAGCAGTACCAGCTCTAGTTTTTTGGCACATACACAAAAGCACACCAAAAGCAGTGTGGACATGAAGCAGTTTACACCAGGGTTTTCCTGTCCTACAATCTGCTCTCAGGGCTGAACATAGGAGTGTGAACTCCCCATGCTTTCAATGTGGGCAAACCACTGTAGGCCTGACAAGTGTTCCTGCTTTCAAATATCATCAGCCTCCAAGATCAACATGATAAACCAGCTTAGTTAAAGATTATCATATCAGATATACGATGAAAATATGTGTCTGGGGGAAGGATGCTGACAGCATCTTGCTAACACATGCAAGACAAGGAAGTATATAAATTTCTGTGTTGTAATTCAGTGCGCTCCAAACACAAGTTCTGCAAGTGCTAAGAACTGATGCATCACCAGCCACCACACATTGCAACTGTTTCTAGCAGTGCAGCACCAGGTGTAGTGGTATGGGGAGTATCTCTAGTGTGGCAGAACCGTACTAAACTTTTTTAAAGCAAGGAAAGATGTCAATTCATAGCAGCCAGAAGCCTACAGCCATGCTTGGCAAATGTACATGAAGAAAGACAACCAAAAATATTTTTCATTTACTGAGGGTAAATTACAAATTCTGGGTGATGATTAATTAATTGATTCACAAGAATAAAGATCTCTGGGGAGCATCAATCCAGACTGGCTTTCAAGGAATGCTGAATTTTATGTCTGGATCACTGTTTTACTAAAAATGGAGAGAAAAAATACAAATCAAAAGTACAGGTGGTTGTTTCTATTTGTGGGAGGGTATATTTGAAGGATGGAAGACATTGATTTGAGAAAATAAAATGTATTCTTACTTTAGCTACACAATAACATCTACAGAGAGTACCACTAGATAAGACTAAAATACTGCAGACTGGCTCCACTTCCTGCCATTACCTCATTCTAAAAAAAAAAAAAATACAAATGCATACTTCCAATCTAACACATTTTTAGGAGACAAGAGGAGAGCAGGGTAACTATTTTGGACAGAGACTGCTATTAGCATTTCCAATACAGAGTTTATTCCAAATTTGGTGCTATGCCTCTGCAGATCTCAGATCAGAATCAAGCCTTTAGGCATTAACTGAGATAAACAAAGTACGATATGTCAAATCTAATTATGCTATAAATATCCAAATAATATCTAGATCTCTAAGGTAATTCTAAAGAGCCTCAGTGACAGAGAGGCAAATATGATTACATTAAAATTGCAAACAGCTTGTGAAATATGGGAAATAGCATTACATGTGAAAATATCTGTAGGGAAATATTTTCTTTTAACTAATAAGGCAGGAAATTTTGTGTCATAGTAAATGATTTTTCCAGTAGCTTAAGGCATCTTAAAGAAAGAGCAAGGATGTTAAATAACTACTATACATTCCAGCTTTAAAGCCATCATCAATAATACTTGTTTCATAACTACCAAGTAATAAAAAACAGTGAAAAGCAAAGCAGTAATAAAAAATAGTAGAACACACCCCTCCCTTCTTAGATATTTGCTTCAATTATAATAACTAAATAAACACTTAAATTGGTTAATGATTCGGTTTTATTCAGGACGTGAAAATAAAGCCTTTCTCTCCATCCCTTTCACAATTTTCATAGCAAAAATAAAAGTCAAATACAATACTTTGCCCAAGAAGGGTTTGAAGAAAAAAAAAGTTAAATGACAGACCTCTGCCATCCCATTTATTACCCATAGATTCACTGATGTATGCTCAAGTGCACTTAGCTACAACTTTATTTTAAGATCAGACTGAAACTGAGCTTGTAAATGCATACCAAGCATCTATCTGAGTCTACCCTCTATCCATCCTGTGTGAGTTCAAGTCACAGAAGTCCACAGACACTCAAACAAATGACAGAAATTCCAAAACTGCTCAGTGCAGTTTTCAGGAACAAATTTACATGCTTGTTAAGCACCCGGAGCTATATGCCTTAATTAAATCTGTTTCCTTTTGCATTATCCTAAAGCACTTCCATTAACTTTTTCCCTCTCTGAGCTATGTGTACTGATTCATAGAATATCTGGCCAGTTCCACACTCACATGCCCAATGGGAAACCTTTCAGGAGAACCTCAGGAACAACTCCTGGAACAGAATCTCATACACTGCACTCATTAAACCTCCACCTTTCCCATGCAAACACCGTGCATACAGAGCACCTCCATCTTACATGAAAATCCAAAGACAGCATCTTGGTTGCATCCTCCCCTGTGGCATCACTCCTCTCTCAGTAATTTAAGTTGGCTCAGTCAAGTGATAAAACATCAGATCACTCATGTACATGCATGAACACAGCCAAAACCTACCAGATCTTGACTGCACACTAGGCTGTGCACACAAATGCTCTCCTCAGTGATCACTGGCTAGAACTTGTTTCCACATGTGGGTGCTACAGACAGGACACACATCCAGCCACACAGGCTGAGATGGGATACAGCTTGGCCAAGGTGAAAAGCCCTAAATAGTTCAGAATTGTCCTAGGCTTTCAGGTCCAAGAACAAAATTGTGTACACAGACTCAAATAATTCTAAGACCCAGCTTCTAACTTTGGGGATGCGAGTAGAGAGATGTATAGAGAAATGAAACATCAGCTTTGACAGATACAGATTTAACTACTGGGACAGTTCTGCTGCATTCCCAGAGCCTGAATTGAGGCCAATGACAGATATATTTGCAGGTCTTCTTCCAGTGCTGAAGGAATATATTTCATGGTTTAAGAAAAGTGAAGTCATGTAAGAAGAGCTAGATAAAGACAGAAACATCACCTAAAGGAAGGATTATTCTGAGCTGCAAGAGGACAGTTTTTTGAGCTGCAGAGAGATAAGGCAGTGCAATGTGCAGTGACAGATGTGATCCCAGATCCCAATGGACACTGCCACAAGTCATCTTGTTAGCTATGCCTATTCTCAGGTCATTTCACGTGCCTAAAGTAGCAACATAAGTGGGCCCAAAGGAAATCTGGGCCTGCTGGAAGAGTCCCCTCTTGTCTTGGTACCTGGGTAGCAATAGAACATTCTTCACAAAGCCTTTGAGCATGGCTTTCAAACAGAAGAAATCTTATGAAAGGTTCCATTTTCTTCTTACTCCTTTGAGTCGTTGCAAAAGAAACTGGAGGCCTTGGACACACTGCACATTTTCTTTATCATTTACAGCTCCGTCACACAGCATCTCAGAAAATGCAAAGACTGAAAAAAGCTCTCCAGCCCCTCCAGCAATGCACTTTTTTCTCCCCATTCACCTTGTAACCAAATAGCCTCACCAGACATTACTGGATAAAAATATGTCTGATAAGTTATGATTTTGGTCAACAATATGACATCTTTAAATAGCACCACAGATGTAAACAGACACAGAAATTACCACCCCGATCTGAAGACTTAATCTAAATTAGACCCATTGAAGAGTGAAACATTATATTTGAAGGAGAAAGTGCCAAACAGAGTGACAGAGGGCTAATTGAACAGATATATTTTGCAAGGACAGCTTTGTGGAGAAAACTCTCATGTTTACAAGACTGTCTCTACCATTGGACCAGGGAGGATTACAGGATCTTAAGAGTCTGCCTTGGAAAGCCAAGCACCAAGATGTACATCCTCAAAACAACAACATGCAGTGACAATCCCTACTATTAACTATTAAAATGTGATCTCATAGATGTAAATAAATATATTTTTCAAAGGGTTCATTCTTTAAATTTACATTTATTTTAGGGACAGAAATTCATTACATACTATAAAACTACATCCTAGAATTTAAAATCACAGACACATATTTACTTTGCAGGCAGCTGGAAGAGTTGCAAATGTTAGTACCTCAGGCCATTTTTTTTCCCACTTCTATGTTGGAGTTCACCATGACAACAGCAAAGCAAACTAAATGGAGCCCACGAGTACTTCCTAGACTCAATGCCCCAATGAAAATTCTTTTTTTTTTTTTTTAATCTTAAATCAACAGTGAAGGCATTTCAATCTAACATGCTTGACTCCACACTCAAACAAGGAAAAGGTCAAGGGAGTAGGGAAGGCAGCAGTCACACACGCACCGAGTTGTACAACAGCGGTAACACGGAGTTACAGGAGTTGGGTTACCAGCATTAAAAGCATCAGCAGCTAGCTCCAGCACAGAACAGCTGCCATTTCCAAGGAACTCATTTAACAGCAACCTCAGGCTGAAATAGTCCAATGAACAATGTTCCAGTGGAGTCTCCGGATCCATGATGGGATCCGCTTTGCAGTTTGTCGTCTTTGAGAGACATTAACTTGCAGCTGTGACTTATCTTACAGTTAAGACACAAAATGTTTACAGACAATTCTTAAGAAAACATAGTAAATGATGGTATTTTTCTACTGTTTCATTCACTTCTAATTACATACATGTATGTAAATTATAATGAACACCAGCTGATTTATGGTTCAGCTTTTGTTTCATTTCTGAGATGATATGCAGATCCCTTGACTTTGAAGCTGTGAACATAAACTCCAAATTTATGTTTCTTCATTTTGTATAATGTTATCTTTTTTGTAATTTAACTGCAGTTACCATGAGTTCTTAGAAAACTATTTTCTCTATATAGGACAGTAATTAAAACATGTCCCAGGTTCATAAAGTTTTTTGCAGACATGCCCCACACCCTCATTACCTGGATTTAAGCATATAATTTAGTGTTATGATATTTTGTCTCATTATCAGCCTTTAGAATTAACCCGTAAAGCTTTTTCTTCTAAAATCTGTTATTCAGATCACGAATGTCTTAAGCTTCAGGAAGTTGAAAAAATTGAATGTGATTTCTTTCAACAGAAATACCAGATGCATTTTGCTACGCTTCCATATTATGAATGATAAGAGGCATTTAATGATCCAGGAAATTTCTCCGTATCTGCAAGCACAGTGGTTTTTTTATTTGCATTTTTCTTCACTGCATTTGAAATTTCAAAATGCCTCCATTACTACAAGTATAAGCAATATTTACTTTATGGAATTCTGTTCACAGTACTGGTTTCTTGTGCATTGTGAAGGAGGCATTTAGTAGGTAGCTGAACATTTTATTCAAAATCAATGTGTAATGGGTAATGAGAATAAGACTCAGAAAGCCTGCAATTTCTGCATCCTTAAAAGATATAATTCTATGTTATTTATCATTCTAAAACTCAGAAGTTGGCTGCAATATGGTCATATGAAATTGAATGTAGCTTCCTTCAGGAAGTAGCACCTGTAAATAGTACCTGAAAAAGCCCTTTTCTGACAATTAAGAACAAGGTTCTGCCTCTTAAAGTACCCTGGGCAATGACTACCATGCACAATGGTTTTATACACTCAGAAAATAAAAAAAATATCACGTGACACAAATATAAGGCCATTATTTTATAGAAATTATTCATCAAACAACAGATATTAGAAATGAACTAACAGGAGAATATCAGAACCCCCACTGAAATTTTTAAGCTTTTCAAGACACCACTGCACGTTTTTATTAACTGCACTAAATAATATTTATTATCTATGTACTAGACTTCTTATTCCACTGTACTTTTTTCCAGTTACTCATCATATCACCAGTATAAACATAACTGTCTGAAAGAATGTTGATTTAAAATTAGCAGCAGGAACAGCATCTCTGACTGCTCTTTATTCGTAAACTATTTGTTCAGCTCCATTTTTCAACATATCTGCAAACATTAAACAGACATTTGAGCCATTAGATTGGAAGGGTAACAGTTAATTATGGGTTGAAGTGAGGCTGGCTCACAAATGTGGATCACAAATGTACTCATCCCAGCACCATACAACAAACTTGCATTTCTATTATCTGTGATCTGACAAATAGCATATTACATAAATCTGACATTACACAATGATACTGTTGTTCAACATGTATTGGCAGTGAGCTATTTGGACGGCTGTTATTTGAGTTAGGATGACTATCAAATCTTACCTGTCTGAGGTAATCAAAATATAAAGTGATCAAAAGCAGCTGTTCCTACCACCTTTTCATAGCAAAGGAAATCTATCTGAACTGTCTCCATGTGAGTGAATTTCCTGAATTTACTTAAACAATTTTGTCAGCTTTCAGACATAAAGCAAACCCTAATATTTTGAGTTTCTCCCCTCCTGCTGTAGAAGGATACCCTGAGGAGCTACCCTTTAAAGGGTCTCCAAATACTAGAGATCTACTGTTATTTAGACACCCATATCTCCAGTACTTTACATTACACCAGTCTCAGAGGATTAGCATAAAAAGGGTAATACTTTCCATCAGCTGATAGCTGAGGAAGGACTAGCACTGCTGAATTTTCAGTTTTACTCCCAAACCTCTATGTAAGCTGAGTCAGCCATTGCTTTATTTTAAAGACTCTCTTTATTCACCTGCACTGCTGCAAATTGATAAGACCTATAAATTCCGGTTACCTCTTAGAGGGCTGCTTTAGAGATTAAAAGTATATACCTGCTTTGATACCACAGCGTCGCTCCCAAAAGGATTAACAGGAGTTAAGTGCGTGCATGATAAGCAGGAGATACTCTACGTTTCCCCCCTACAGAAGGCAAGAGAGGAAACAGACCCTGCACAACCCTTCAGAGAAATGTAAAGGTCATGCAGGTGAATTGCTGACTAGACCACCCTTTGCTCCCTCAAGCAAGTCTGCAGCACACTGTGTCGTTCATGTTAGGAGTTCAAATCTGAGCAAGACACAGCACCATTAATTAGACACTAAAATCCTCTTGTAGGAAAGGGCTTCACTGCACATTTACTACAAGTTGGTAATTTCAGCTTTCCTGGTGTGACCAAAAATTACATTTCTTTCTTCTACACTGCAATTGCTTCTGATTTCACAGCCATATTGCATGTGTTCATAAATCAGCACAGGGTATTGAACTGTTCTCCTGTTTATCTAGAGCTTTTTACTTAATAGTGGATAATACAAAACAGAGGTAAGACAGTGACTGGTACTATATAAATTTGGTGACCCATCTGGTGAAAACTGAGAGAAAACATCAGATCAATTCACATGCTCACTAATTCCACACAGGATACAATCCAACTTGATGGTACTTCTTACTGCAGAACTATTGCTCCCTAGTTATATAGCAGGTTCAGCTTATGAGTGCAGGATGTAATTTTTTTTTTTTTAGAATTCACAGACTAAAAATAAGAAAAAAAAAAAGCTGTATAATATAGAAAAAATCTTTACATAAGGCTATGTAACTGAGCTCAGGAACTGGTGTCCATATTCAGGCTTTAGAATTTATAATTAATGCCATTCAAAATGGACGCTTTATTTTTGGTTTTCATCCTAATGATACCTGTTACTAGTCCTCTTCTATGCCAGATACTTGTGTAGAAAGGATTATAACAAAGCTTGTGCTTCAGCAGTTGAATAAGTAATTCAGCAAAGAGTAAGTAATTTGAAACTGAGCTAACATTTTTAGAAACTTGTATATATGATAGGAAGGGATATTGCAACAGAGCAAACAAGTTACAGACACTGATGGCTCAAACAAGCATAGGTTTTATGGCAAGCATTGTCTAGCAGTGAATGAAACAGTAAACAGTTCCACAACAAATGAAAATATTAGGTGCTTTTATTCTGCAAGGGCTCTTCCCTAAATATGTTGTGATCTATCTGAATACGGGCTACATTCCTGCAGCTGTCTTCATAGGACATACAAGCAACAGGATACCAAGCCTTCAAGGATGGCAAGATCTGCTAGAATCTCCTTGTGACACAAGTGCTGTATAATGCTGCTTGTGATGGTGAAGGTCTAGTGATGCAGTTGAAGAGGATAGGAGAGATCAGAGGAAGACAAGAAGACATAGTAGCTGTAAGAAATGAAGGACCTTTACAAACTGAAAATTTTCAAACTGCAAGGCAAGGAGACACAGTACGAAGGACTTTCCTGGGTGGAGAGCAATCCAAGGAAGCACATATCCAAACAAGGCAGGAAGGTGAGATGATCTCAGGGCACTGGAATGGGAGAAGATATGGTACACAGAAAACACTCTGGAAGAATCTTCTACCGAACCCTAGTCTCACTAGCTGACGTACCTGGTAACATGCTGTTGTTAGCAAAAACTTGCTAAGTCACATCCAAAATTCCCAACATGTTTACAGCAAAAACTTGCTAAGTCACATCCAAAATTCCCAACATGTTTACACTATTCAGTATCTCACTACTTATTCAGAGTGAGTTTTATCTATTTAGCTGTCTTGCATCTTATCTGCAATTACAGATAGAAATGAAATGAATTCAAGAACAGTAAGCATACAATTTCACAAACAAGTCTGTGTTGGAGCATGGATTTGAGGCACAGGTGGGATATACAGACAGACCTTAGAACCAAGAAACACCTCCAGGCCCAACAACCCCAGCACAGTCACTGCAGGTGGCACAAATTGCAGCCACAGCATTAGAAGCCTCCTAAGGGGATTCTGGAACAATGCTACCACCCACTTATCATCAGCACATGAAAGCCATAAAGCTTCTCTGGCTGTTTCTCAGCAAGTTCCAATGAAGACAACTTGCCAAAATCTTTTTTTCAGGATGCTGATAACAAAACCCAGGGTAGAACTACTACTGCAAATTGCAGCTCTCTGTCACTTTCTGCTTTTCCCTAATTCAGCATGGGCATGCAGCACCCTTCTCAGACACTGCAGGTACTCATGAGGAGTGTAAGATGGCTAGATTAGACCTGCAAACATATCCTTGACCTTGAAACATTGCTTATTAATATTATTCTTTACATTTACCTTTCAATTACTGAGATACTATCCAAAGGTGACCTAAGTAAGAAGGCAGAAAGAACAAGTGCTTTCATCTTGTTATGAGTCTGTTAGTTATGACATTTGTGTAAAAATGTCTATTTTCTAGAGGTTTTATGCCAATGAGACAAATTCAGTACAGACTTACATGGCAGAAATGAATGTAACTATACTACATCTCTACTGGTGTTTTAATGTATTTCTTTACTGAGTTTGCAAAACTCAAAGCATAAAATCACATGAATGTTTCCTGTAATTTAATAGAGTGTATTGCCATATAATTAATATTTAATAAACACAGGAAAGAAAGCTTATGGAGAGGCTAAAGGATACAGAAAATGAGAACAGTGCAGCTTTTTTAACAGTACTGAAAACAATTTATATTGAAGAATACTTATGTCTTTCATGATTTTTTTTTTCTTCATAGGTGCTAAAGGGCAATTCCCAGTGCATCCTTCAGGAAAATGGACAGTCTCCAAGATTTCATTCTTGTGAGCATCAAGTCCTGAAGACTATAACATCAGAAATACCAGAAAACCCTCGAGTTCATTTCTTAGAAGTCCTTAAATAGGAAGAGAATAACAGAATATGTTGTAGATCTTTGTGTAGCATTCACACATCCATGATTCTGACAAAATTGTGCTGTTCAACTTTTGTTTGTGGATTCAGGCAGGCCTCTCTTGTGTGATTTTATTACTCTGGTTCTGCCTGTCTTAGAAACTAGAGAAATTTCTAGAATTCTAACTATGTACTAAATAAACAACCTTTACTAGAAATTTCGGCATGCAAACTGTGAAGGAACACATTTACATATGAGGGGGATATAAAGGCCAACACTTCACAATTCATAGATTCAGATCTGATTGAGACAGCTGCCCTCAGGCCTCTCCATCGCTTAATTTCAGTGGGAACAGTAAGACATCCTCACACCTCTCAAGCACTTACTTGGTATAAGACACCTGTAGTAGAAAATTAAGGCTAAAATATATGTTTTCTTCCTTTCTTATATCAACATGATTAATCCATAAATATTGTAGAGTTTGGTACCACTACTACCTTATCAACAACACCTGCCCATAGGAGCACTGCTGATTCTTTTTGGGAGGGAGGGGACTCCTGCTCTCTGCACTGATCAGCTTCAGTCCCTCGGGCAGGGACTGATTCCTTATGCTGCTTAGCACAGCATTATTTTTGATGTTACTACCTTCAAATTATAACCACAGATAATACTAATATACAGTACACATGGTGACCACAATCTGTGACTTCTTGAAATTAAATGTTTCCATTAGACTGACTTTTGGTAGTGAACAACTGAACTAGACAATCAGAGTGTGACACATTACTAATATGACACCTTGCAGTCTAAACCTTCATCAAACACTTCACATAGGCGACTCTCAGCCATCTGCTTTTCTGTATAGTTCACATGCTAAATTCAGTGTTTCATATATTTAACATTCAATATTTTTATATGAAATCAACACTTACCATTACACTTCTGTTTGACTGAAAAGTTAAATGCATGAAAAATGTTATGCTTTCCAAAGAAAATGTATGCATGAATATTATCCAGGGACTGATACACTGACTCAGGTTTAAAAAGTATCCACTAAGTCCGCTTAAAATAGACAACAAATGGGCACATAAAAAACTTGTTGAGCTGCTCTAAGTTCTCCAAGAAAGTCATAAATCTGTGTGATGGCTTCAGTACCTTAATGTCCAAAGAGGAAAATACTCAAGGCAGCCAGATTATTGAGAAGCAAAGTCTCTTAACATTTGTTAGTTTTATTTTTAGGACAATTTATACAGTGTACCCATGCTACTCAAACTCCAAAGCACTTACAAGCCAAGGACTACCAGGTATTGCCTCAACCATACTCACAAACATGGTCAAAACAAAACAGAAATTTCAATATAAAAAGTATAGTCCCAGTTTGGATTAATCCTTTAGCTCCCAAGAATCTATCTGGATCTAGCAAAAAAACCAAACAAACAAACAAACAAACAAAAAAAAAAAAACAACAAACAAAAACAAAGCATCAGTTCCTCCGTGCCAACCAAGCCTTCACAACACAGTCTTTCCTGCTGCATATAAAATAAGTAAGTGTTGATAGCATGCAGCTACTCTTGCAATAAAGATAACTAATCAGCCTAAAAATTATTATCTAACAATTTGAACCACATGAACACACTCTAACAGAGCCAGCTCATATTTTCTCTGCCAAAACAGACAGAGAAACACTTTCCTGCATTGCACTTCCTACAGGCAGTCACATTTGGCAAAAAACCTCCCCAAAATGATACTAGAAAGGGTTGTGTAGCACTGGTGTGGCTGAATGTGCTTTACAGCCACCTTGTACAAAGTAGGGCAGCAGCTCGTCCTTCATGTCTCCGCTCAGCAATGAGAAGCAGCACAGCCTGATGAGGATCCGAGGTGACAAGGCAAGACGGCACATCAGGATATTTTAGGGTTTCAGCTGGGAAAGTACATTTCTGGCTCGCACTGCAGCCAGACAGCCCACCCTGGCAAGGCTTGGGGCTGGTGCCTGCAAGCATGTTATAAGTGGTTCCTGCGAGGAAACCCGGGAGCACCTCAGGTATTAAAAAGATTTCATAATGTGCCTTACTGCTAAGTGAGCCACTGCTGACAAAGAAATGTAAAGCTGAAATACTCAGCCCTTGCTTAGCAGCATTTCATCAGAGGCCATTTCATGGGGCTTTTGATTATGTTAATCAAATCAATACTGGATACAAAGGTTATCTGTTCTGTATCCTTCCTCCAAAACTACCGTCTAGTCTAACTTTTATAATAAATTCTTTCAAGGAGATAATATTCCATTTTTAATATTATAAAGAGAGTTTTTGTAACTAAATAGTGGTGGCTTCCTAACACTAAATAATACATCACATTCATTCAAAGTACAGAAGAGCACAAAAGACACTGAAAAGCCAAGACATATAGTTGAATAGCATGCCTAGGTATTTAGGCTTATCTTTTTAGAGAGAATATTTCTATATTCCTATACAATGGAAATTTCAAAAGGCAAGGTAAATTCAGTAGCATCTTGGTTTTACACAACTCAAATGCATTTTCTATGATAATGCTTTTTTTTGAAATTGCAAATACAATTGCCTTTCTTTGGCATAAGAACATATTCTTCCTGATCTTCAGAAAGCTGTCAGTTAAAGAATGCAGCTGCGATGTCCTAATGTGCTTCTCACTACTAAGAAACACACACCATAAAGTATGTTTAGAAATGGCAGGTATTTTTGCAAAATTATTTGGAAGAACATTTTGCTTTGTTCAGTGGAGAAACAATAATTTCATTTTGCTTCTGCCTTTGAAGTAGTATTTTAAAACAGGCTAAAGTAAAAATTTCAATTAGTCATCTCCAAAGGATGACAAATAAAAGCATAAACATTTCTTAATCCAAAGTAAAAAATCATCAGTTTTATTTGAAGATTTTAATTTTGCTCATTTTTTAAACAATCTACATAAATCCTTGGGGAAAAAGTGCATTTTTTCCCAACTCTATTGTAAAAAATAATGTATCTGGAAAAGTACCAGAGGAGGAAATATGCTGTCAAGCAGTTCCACCCTGAAACGGAATAAATGTTGTTACAGTTCATGTTAGTGAGATTTTGTCACTGTTTCATTGCATTGATAGAAAGAAGCAATTTGGCTAGTTTTTTTAAATACTGTCAGTTAAGCTATTATTTTACTCGCTGTAGTTGATTTTATGCGTTTCAAGTCTCTAATCAATTTTAATTTTGAGGTATGACTTCTCTTCAGCAGTGAATTCCTGCTGTTACTCAGTGTCAACACCACACTTACTGTCAGTTCTGATGGTTAACACTGCTGTGTTTTTTCCTCCTATTGCAAATCTAATCCAACATCTTGAAGTAACAGACTTCTTTCAAAAATCCACAAGGTCTGAGCCTGAGTTAGCAGCATGTAGATAACCCATAACCTGAATTCCCACATCCAGCATCCCACCCCAAGCTGGTCTCACTATTCCTGGTACTAGAGAGCTATTGTTAGTCACAGTCCTCTTGTAAAAGTGACACAACTGGACGTTCTGAATTACTGCCCGGAGCTACTTATACTGCCCTCATTTAAGAACTGTATGTAAGCTTTTGTTATTTCTATGGCAAGAACAAGTGGTAATGGCATTTGGCAGTATATTTACTTGATGGCTGTTTGCAGCTACGCTAGTCATCTCTGTAGAGAAAAGACATGTACTATGCGCCTGTGGTTAATTTTTTTACAAAAGGAAAGACTGCATTTGCAGTGCACTAAATACTGACTTCCTATTAATGATCCCTTTATGTAAATGGTATTTTCTGGCTGTAAGCTTCTCCTCTGATTTTTCTATCTCTTCATTAATTTGTGGTACAAAAAAGACTGAGTAATGTTTAATTGCCTCTTGAATCCCAGGGAAATCTGGTGAAGCCCCACTGTCATTTTTTATTTAAATATATATTATCTTGTCAGTCAACCTGGAAGAGTACAAGCTGGTTAATGTTATAGTATACAGACATTGTGAGACATATTTTAAAGGTTTAAATTATAATTTTAAGTCAACAGAGCACAAAGAGATGCAATCTTTAATAGCATATGACAATCATCTTCTAGAAAGGCCCCCTGTGAGTTACAGGGTAATTCTCTTAATTTCCAGCCGTGCTTAGCACTGACTCTAGTACACTGACAGGAGCCACAGCAGCCACAGTCACTGCACCCACAAGGTTCACTGCCATGAAGCTGGGCTGTGCTGACAGGCACAAAGGCAGACACGTGGCTCCATTGTGGCTCCTTCCCCTGCCTCTTCTGCAAGCAGGGCATGATAGCTTGGCACATGGATTTACCAAGTATGAAATTTTCAGTTCAGCCCTGCCTTTCTTGGATTCGTTTTTTTTCCCTCTGAGTTTTACTCAATTTTGAAATTCTTCCACTACATCTCTAATTCTCCTCATCTAATCAGTATGATTAAGTATGCTCCTCATGGCTTAATTTGGAGCGTACTGATGGGTATCCGTCCCAGTACATGAGAATCTATTATTTGATTTGTCAGGCATGAAAAATCCTCAGTGTACAACCACTGTGACTCTAACAAAACATCAGGTAAAGCTTTATTATTCCCATTCTACAAAATTCATGATGCATAATGGTAAACTCCATGAAACTCAGCATGTGGGATAGTAGAGCACTCTGGAACTTGTGAACAGTCAGCAAACCCAAACTTCAGTGCTCCAGTTGAAGAATTCATTTAGTGCAGATATCTCAGTGTGCAGCTGCAGTGTGAGCTGCAGACTAGGCTCTGGGTGTTGGGAAATGATGGGAGCCCCAGGCAAAAAGGCCGTGAACTGGTGCTGCCCCTTTGTGCAACAGAGAGACCTTTGGGATCAGCCAGGAGAGCAGACACTCAGAGACACTGCAGGAGCCAAGGACTCTGCAGGAGGACTCCAGACTATGGCACGCTTAGACTGCAAGAGTATAAAAGTTCAGGGATTCAGTTGTTCAGCATCCCTCCTTGGAGGCACTCAGCCTGAGTTGGACGTTTTGCATGTTGACTAAATTAATTAAAGGATTCAGCTGTCTGAGACCCTGCTATGGGAAACCTGGGGTCAAGCTGGTAAGGGAAACTTGTCTGACTGTGTGAGCCTTGCTGCAAAGCGGCTTCAGCCTCAGCACTGAAAATTCCTGAATGGTGGGAGCGTGACTGCCAGGGTACTCCCTGAATGGTCAGACAGGAAAGTTTCCTTAATAGTTTGAAAGACATGTCTATGTTTATCAGTCAGTAAAATGAAAATAGAAGATACTACAGTTTCATTTAATATTTTAGTTGTTCTTTTAAAGCAATGCTTACTAATTAAAGAGATCACTTGTTCAGATTATTGTCTAAATATTTATATAGTTAAATCACATATTACAGTCCCACAACAAAAAAATATACAAATTTCCTGTTACTAGAACACAAGGAATTGTTTAGAAAGCAAAACATATTTCCATTATTTTTCTACTGTGAAAACGTAAGGTTTACAAACTTATTCCATGACCCTGAACTTCTTCGTGCTCATGAATACTTCTTGCAAAAACAGCAGGAATGCCAACTGGCCGAGCTGCTGCAGGTGCAAGCGGTTAGTAGGGCAGGGTCACAGTAACAGGTATGCTAACTTTCCCATCAGGAAAGTCTTAAGGTTATACTTTGTCAAAAGCCAATTTTCCAGAGAGGAAAACCTCCACTACTCTTTGTAGCTATCTTAATTTTAGCCAAGGGCTTTCACTTCCCACAGGCTTCCTCGCCCTGGCCTCTCTACAAGATGGGGAGTTCGGCAATAAAATGCTTTAATCTCCATTCACACTTCTGGAAAGGAAAGCAACTTCATGTGGGGTAAGGTTGTGCATCTGAAAGGGAGAAACCATTCAGAGAAACAGCACTACTTTGCTCTTTCTACTGTTCTATCTTTACAGTTGGGTTCAAATTGTGGATTATTTTCTCCAGTGCCCACAACTGGACCTACAGCACTCCCTGCCAGTCACACAGCATTCCATGCTAGTCCTAGAGAACCTACATGGCAGCCAGAAAATGGTTTAAAGGGAGAGAAATCTCATGCCTGGCTAGTTTGGTTGGTGTAAACATTCTCAGAAACACGTTTATCTCATGCAAGCAAAAACAAAAGGAGCACAACTTTTGCACAGCCTTTATTAACCTTAAGATCTTATTTTCCCAAGGTATTTACAGCTTACAGTTACTTCACTAGAAGTGTCAAACTTGCATCTGAGCCAACAACTAGGCTTAGGGTAAGTCTAACACACACAAATGCACGCCTGCATCTGCATGCATACATGTATACATATATATATATGCAAATGTTGCTGTAATTTATAAGGAAATATTTTTCTAGAGGAAAATAGGTAAAAATAAATATGAAAAATAAGTAAACAGAAACAAAACACACATATTCTAAAATATCTAATACAAAACCAAAGAAAAATAGAAACAAAATTGTCTCTTGCATTTCTCTGCTCTAAAATTTACATACTCACTTTCCAAAGTCTTTTAGTACACAGAATTACTAAAATGACATTACTTTCGCAAAAAAAAAGTGCACCAAAAAGGACATTAATTCAGCTTATCTCCAGTACATGGACAGGGACTTTATCTGGAAGATCTACTGCCAAAGTGGTAAATAAACATTATCCAGTTTGGCTGGGCTAGCTGCTTTTACACCTATTCTACGTACAAATGATCAAGCAAATTCTCACTGAAATCAATCTAAGCAAAATGAACTGAAGAATGACTTAGAAAATGAATGATTTACCCTCCTCCACTATTTCCACAACTTTACAGGATTCAGAATACAGATTAGGGGCTAACTTTTAGTTTTAATAAAGCCAAAACATTTTGAAATACTATTTTTAGCATGAGGGTTAGAATCACTTTTGCTTTGCTTCCAGTTAAAAGCAAGCCTTGAGCTTCCTCATACAGCTGTGTAACCTGAACATAAACACTTCTGAGGTGGTCTGGCAGACCAAGCAGCCTTTACCATTTTCAACAAAACAAATCACTTTGCACTGTACTGGACTTGGAAGACTACTTGGCTTTCAAGCACTTTTGCTTGACTTCCTCAGTCATCTAGGGGAGATGCAGACCATAGACCAGATGTTTCCTCAAATTAGCGGGTCAGCTGAAAAGGATTGATGATTTCATGCTCTGATAATAACTAGGTGTTCCTTATTCTAAACATATATTTTTCAATAACAATGAAAAACCTCCTTTATACTATGATTCTCATCTATCTGTAATTTAAAAGTTGAGCGAGATAAACATTTTTTTCCACAGTAGCATGGTTTATGAAATATTTTGCAATCCCTTTCAATGTCTCTGGAGGTGTCTCTGAGTATCTTTGCTCCAAGGACCAAAGACTCCTTGACTGGACTCAGCACCAGTTTCTATTTTCCTTCCACACTCTGCTTCCAACCAGCAGCTCATTACACATGTCCTTTCTACAACCCCTGTACACACAGCTACAAGTCTGAAGAAGTGGAAAAATCATCTCAACAGCCACACTACTGCACCAAAAGATTGGGTCCATGTTGGGTGGCCTTTGTTCAGTGCATGACTGTGTTGTGAGTTTCAGTAATGCCAAACTGGAGCAATATGTTATGGTGACTTGAATTCTGGGACCTCTAACAACTCCCCAAGACTATCTCCTCACCTGAATGAGCACCTACGGATTGCAGCATTTCTGAGATGAAGTTTTATTCCATAATATCTCACTTTCTCTCTTGCTATGAAACTGAATGCAATTTCAAAACACGTGAAGAGTTAATTTGCAGTCTAAAGTATACAAAAATTGATTTTGTCATAAGTATAGTTGGCCATTATCACTAACTCAGCAAATAGGAAACAAAATATAAGATCTGTTAGCATATGTTAGAGAAAAAGCCAGAAAATGGTTGATTTGTTCGTCCATTTAGTTCTGAGTGGATGTTCATTGAGTGGATGTCAAAAACCAAAAAAAAGCATTTATTTCCACTTTTAAGTAAAATGTTCATTACCTTTAACTGAACAAGACTGTTCATTTTAAAAGCATTTATCTGTTCACCCATACTGCAATTTAAATGGAAATATTTTTACAGGTCAGATGGTCTGCTTTTTTGACTGTAAAAACAGGAACAATAATTTCTTGAAGCTTTATACATTCTTCTTGAAAAAGCATTAATACCTTAAAAAACAAGGAAAACATCACTTGTCCGGGTCCAGCACAGAAGTCCTCTTCTTTTCTGTTCCCTAAAGTTGCTAAACATTAGATATGTAAGCAGCACCTTAAACTGCATTTCTTTGTTCTAATTCCGGTATGTACTATCAACTAATAAAGCACATCCCTGTTCATTAGTGCTCTGCAGTAGGGTCACATTGGAAAGACCTCTTCATTACTCATGCACTGCTTGTCAGCACACAGACTGGAGCAAGATTACTAATACATCTGTCTAATTTTACTGAGAATATTGATGTTAAATTGGCTTCATTCACTGTCTGCACAACCAGAAGCCTGTCCAACTGGGGAAAAAAAAAAAAAATCTTGTTTTTCTTATGAAACATCCTAGGTGGAAATGAGGAGAAGATGTGTGTAGCCTATTGTGCTGTATTTGTAGTGTCCAGTAGTTATCCAATGCCTCTATATCAGAGATTACCACATGTAATGCTGAAAACTAAAATTCCACAAAGGGACATGTGGCTGGTTTTGTATAGGGAAATCATAAGAGAAAAAAAGTAGAAAAAAATGCATATCCTAGTAGATTTTCTGATATCACTCATAACACATGAATAACAGTAATCTTCTCCCCAAGTTATATTTTAGCTTGCATTAAAAAGTTATTTTTAAATGGCTCTTACGTAATAAATTTTAAAATTTATTAAGTCAATATTTGGCACTGAATATGAACACTTTTGGTGATTCTAGTTGCTTTCTGCTGCTTCCAAATAAACCACCAAAAGAACCGCAATATTCAAGCAATTTTCTCACCTATCATGGGTATCTTACTAATAAGGCAGTGTGATAAAACACAGAGTGGGGAAAAAATATAGGTAAAATAAAATCCAAATGATCCAGTTACACTGATTTGTCATAAGGATTATTTCTTGTTCTCTAATAAGTTGTGTAAAGAGTTGAGAGTAAAGTAAGCAAATGAATTTCTACTCTTTCTCAAGAGTCACAGAGTTCTAATAACTCTGGTAGAGAACAGGTACCTGTAACATTACAGAATTAGACTTCTACATCTCGGCTCTGTTCTTGCTCCCTGTGCTTCACTGTCTTTCTTCACTGACATCACAAAAAAAATTGTGCCCACTTATTAAATCCTTTGCAATTTTTGATCAGTCACACAGGCATTGTAATATCCTTCAAAATTGTTCTGCGCTTACTTATCATAAAAGTACAATTTTCAAAATGAAGTCTTCAAACAACTTTCTATGTTTAAAAATTTTAGTGCAGTGGTTTCAGGAGAAGAAGTCACAGAGAATACAGACAATTTTACTCTGTCATTTTGATCTTTTTAATCAAATGCCACCGCTTTAAAGGACTTTGACAAATCCAGTGTCCTCAAGAGCTAGCTGTTCCACTTGGATTTTGATTGACCGAGCAGTCACAAAAATCTTAAGGGGGCAGGGAGTACTGCAGCAACTTCATAACTCCATAAAGGGTATAATTTTTGACAGTTAACTTTATTTTGGGAATCCAATATGACTCCATATTGTAGTACTGCCTGTGATTCTCCATGCAATATACCAATGGCATACATGCTCTTTTAGTATCTGCAAGACTAGAGTACACCAGGAAGTAATACAATACAAATTATTGTCATCTGAGGCAAAATAAATGTGAGTTTTCTGAAGATGCAGGAGGAAAACTGCCCAAAAACTTACTTGTTCAGTTTGTTTGAAATTCTGAAAATGAAATCAACATCTTATCTGGATGGGAATTTTTTTTCTTGGCATTAAAACAGTCAGAAACGTATCTGAAAGTAAAAAAAATCTTCTGTTTTTGAATAATTTTGTAATTTTATTGTTTTACACTGAATTCAAACTAGTTTTCAAATCTAAAATGTCAAATACTAAACCTAGAAATTGGTATTTAAGTATATCTAATATGAAGGAGATGAGAGAGACAGAGAGCGAACATGTTGTCAGACATAATCTAAATGAATTAATGAAATACATCAATAGCAAAAGATCTGCACATTTGGCTAAATGATACTTTGGAGGAAACATTTTGTCTGGTTTAATCAAAGCCTGATGCAGCTTTCCACACAAACTCCAGAAAAGCAACTGCCAGTAGCTGAAGATTTGACTCCTTCCCACTCATTTCATAACTTAAAACAGAAAAGAGGCTGTAGGTGATGAATATGATGTGTTTCCAGCTCCTTTCCCACACCAGGATGTTGAGAATTTCAGGAGGATACACAAACTCAGAAAGGGTTTAGGAAAATTCCTGAAGGATAGATAAACTGATTGAATGTCACCATGGCATGGCTAAACACATTGACTCTAGAAATCTCTACAATCTGGTAGAAATGAAACAGGTCACAATGCAACTATTCTCATGTTCCAGTGTCCTGGAATTGCTTTCCTTCCTTTCCTATTCGTCTCATGGCAGTATCCATGACATCTGCTTTTTACTCTCTTTTCTTATCTGGATTGAGAGAGACTTTAACAACAAGACTACTTCACAAGTCTCCAACTCTGGGTGTGGAGAATATTTTCAAAATAAACCCCCAACTACTGAAAAGAAAAATTTGATAGAAGAGTTAAGAGCCAATGGTAATTCAGATAAATATCAATGAACTCAATCTAATTAACTTTGTGTAAAGCCATTTTTGTTAAAAGCCCAGTCTGACAAAGAGGAATATAACATCAAAGGCCAACAGTGTCATGTCTTGCATTTTTTTGTTTTGTTGGAGCTTTAAAAAACAAAATTAGCTGCTGCTTTCACCCTGCAATGCAGGCAAGAATTTTAGTATTCCAGGTCTGTTAGCGTAGTTCTGGTGGCAAATAATTTGAATTATGTTTCAGGGGTTGCAATGCATCAGACACTCCTAAGAATTTTGTGTCACTGAAAAGTAATAAAACAGAGAGGAAATTGGGCTGACAGAATTCCGGAACTACAGAAATGCAGCTGACAGACCTCAGCTCTTATCAGTCTTTGACAGGTGCATTTAGGTATTCTTGGGTTATTGCTCTAGGACCTATTAATGTCTACAGAGCACAGATTTTGCCTCTTACAGTCAAGATCATGCAGGGATACTTGGGGCATGTAATTTAATGGAAACTTCCAGAAAGTACATAGTTTCTCACATCCTCAGTTTTTTCTGCCACCCTCAAAAATCTCCTCACAGAATAAAGTAGAAGTTTTGCTTTATCTCCAAAGCATAAAAAAGCAGGCATTGCATGCCAGGATGGCAACAGAACAGCTGTATAATGTATTTCCCTATTTGTTTCCTTTGCAGGCTGCTTCTTTTTCAGGGCTCCCAGACAACCACAGTATGTAACTGTGGACTTGGCAATATCTACATTAAAGGCAATTTTACTGCAAAAGGTTACAATAGATAGCACCATGGATTTTATTTTTTGAGCTCTTATATTCCTGACCTCAAAAAGTCCAGTTTTCAGCTGCCAGCTGTGAAAATATCTTTTCCTGCCTCATCACTGTTATAAAAAAGCTCAGCAGATGAAAAATAAGTTTTTGGTGTATCTATGCGCCACAGGACTTCGGATTATACTCTTGAGTTGTACTGTGGTATTGCCCATCGCCTTCAATGGGACCATTACAGTAATGGATGGGAAGGTAGCAAAGATGCAGCACTAACCTTCAGAGATGAGACACCAAAGCTTTTTCTCTCCAAAGTTTTGAATATATCGGGTTTGGCCAAGGTAAGGTTTTGGCCAAGATCCAATGCAGGGAAATTTGTAAAAGAATTGCAAAGAGCTTCTGGCATTCAGCCAAAGCCTCTTGTTGCTATTAGTTCTGAGGCTGGCTTCCTTATTTTATTATTCAATGCATATTTTTCATTTCTTGCATAGTACCCCAGAATACAATACAGCTGCTTTGGCCTCTAAGAAGAAAAGTACCTCACCTGAAAGAAACTGAGCAAAACTGCACATAATCATAAAATCACTGATTTTTTTATGTTGGAGAAGACCTTTAAGATCACTAAGTTCAACTATTAATCAGTTTGTCTTGAAAAAACAAAAAAAGAACGTGCCAAACATCCAAACAAAAAGAAAAAAACAGCAGTATTCCTAAGGCCATTGGCTGAATCACTCTACACTAGCAATGTAATGATGTCCCTAAATGTGCAGTAAATGTCTTTAGGTACTCTTACACCTTTTAGAAAGGTCTGTTTTACAAAGAGATAAATAATAGGTAAATAAATCAGTTCACTAGTTCTAGGATGCAAGACTCCTACCCCGGCCTAGGAGGAGAAAACCCATAACACTCTTTTGTCCACTTTGGTATCTAGCACATCAGCACATCTGGGAAAATTGCCTTGGCATATGTAGAATGCGAAACAAAAGGTTTGGGGAGGTGAGGATGTGCTGGTAGTATTTGCCATTTTGGGAGGGTCACATGCCCCAGTGTGTCAATTCTTTTCACCAGTTCCTGGAATGGACAGAACATTGCCATTGCACCATCCTGCCATGTAGTATCATCACGCCAGTCCTCTGATGCCAATAGACAACGCCTAACCATGGCTGTGCTTCATGACAGTGCTCTGTGGGACTCAGTGTTACCAACCCAAGCTGACAGTGAGAACAGGACCTCCCCAGCTCTACAGAATTAGAACTGCACACGGAGATCTACAGTGGACACAGTGGAGTAACTCTGTCCTACCCTGCACTTTATCACCTACCAAGGGTAATAGGCCGTTAGCTGAGGAGAATAGAGCTGTTAATGGTTTCTGTTACAATATAATGCTTCGTTAACAGAGCTCTCAAAGAAATCAACAACTTCAAAACTCCCATAATCAATCCAATTTAATCTGATATATGCTCTGTCAAATTGCATTTCAAAGGGCTTTTATAATACCAAAATTCAGTTATCTAATAAAAGCATTAGCAATGTTAATTTTCTAATCAGAACGCAAAATCATTAATTAACCATGCTTTCTTTAACTAGAAGAAGCTGCAGTTCCTAATCAGTAACCCTACGAATCCTTTGATGTTTATGCATAGAAAGGGTACATTCTCCTCTGGAAATACCTGTGAGGCTTTCATTAGTGCTGGCGTTTGTGTTGGACACAAGATTGCTCCCCTGGTTCTGAGCCTCTCCCATCCTTCTGTCCTGTGCCATTACCTACAGCCACAAGAGGCTGATGCTCAGCAGCACCAGCAGCACTCCTGGGTGGTCCTCACTTCCTAGAAACAACACTCAGCTGTCCAAAGACACCTCAGGTCAGTTCCAGCAGCCCGAAGATGTTGGTTTGCCATCATGTCTAGCCCGTCCTTATATTAGCACAGGGGTACATAGAAGAGCCTATAATTGTAACAGGATTGGGAATGTGGCCCAGAGTAAGAATGGCAATTTTGCCCCAGGTGAGGGATCCATCTATCTCCACTAGTGTCCAGAAGTCCATAATTCCCCTGAATATTCCCCCAGCACTCAACTATTGGCATTTACAACTCCTGATTACAGCTTCTGAGTGGTTTGGACTAATGGATCTCTGCCAGTGCACAGCTAACTTGAACTTGAATTCATGCAGACTGTTTGCATCCCCATTTTTCTTCAGAAAAAGGTACCATAGGACTACCACTTGTCATGCAAAACCACATCTGTTTGTTGTTTCATTATTTGCTTGTTTGTTTCAAATCTGCTGCTTAAAAACTTTGTTGAGGAAATGTAGAAAAAAAATGAAATAAATAACTTTAATTTACTCCATTATTACTTAAACTCCAAAAATTCATTCCACTCTCTGGAAACAATTGTTTTCATACTTAAATTGTTATTAAAAAGTCAGCACAGACATAAACTTTCCTTAAAACCAGCCCAACAATAAACAGAAGAATATTTTCAGATTTTTTTTCAGGCAAAGATTATTGTGTGAGGAGCTTGTACTACATATTTAATATATTAATAAAACAAAAGTTAAAGACAGGATAGTAAAACAATAGTTCAGCAACTGTTCTTGACATTTGCAATCACAGAATTAATTTTCCTGGGAAACACTGTGCTCCATGCTCCAGGAATATACCCTTTAAATTTGATGATAAACCAACTAGCAATTGTATATCCCACTAAAATTAAAGGACAGCTTTAATGGTTCTAGGGAAAACAAAAGATACTGCTAAGACTATAAACTTGTTTATGACAACACAATAAGATAAAAAAAGAAAGTATGCAAAATTTTTAATTTATTTTCATAATAATAGTTTGCCATGTAATAGTTTATTTGCTCTTTTAAAAATTCCTATTTTTCAGACAGAATATTTACAGAGAATGAAGACAACCATGAAACACACTCATCATGAAGTTTCTTACACCTATTTCTAAATAAATAAGTGGCTCTCAGACTGTGCTCCATCTGTCAAGAAGCTAGTGAAGGAATTTAGTCCCTTCTAAGCGTGCTGGCAACTGGCTCCTTAGCCTCAAGCAAATATTTCACTTTGTTTTTCCCATTTGTAAAATATTTGTGCTTTGGGCTGAAGAACAATGAAACGTCCCAAATGCCTTGTTCAGCTAAGCATTTTGAAGTAAGTATGCTTAACTTTATGCATACACATAACAGCAATGACTTTGACATAACAGGTTTTCTTGAAAAAAGCTCAAAAAGAATTTTTTCTGAGATGAGCCTTGAAAAACACCTGTAACTTCTGCTTTAAAGTGGAATTGCTAAAAGCATATTGGATGGATCATAAAGTAATGATAATTTTCACTCGTAGCTTGGCTACAATTAACTCGTAACTGATAGGGTGTAATGACTTTCTGAAGTATAAAAATGCCCCTTTAAATTCTCAGATATGGGGAATAGGACCATGCCTGACATGATTATGCCATTGATTTTTTTCTCTTAAACTTCTTAGTGTATTTATAGTCTTTAAATAGCACATCACTACTGATGAAATTTCTGTGTTTGGCACATACATGAACAAACAGTTGGAGATTGGACCTCAAGTCATTTTGCCATAGTATTCCCCTAGGAGATGCTATCGCACACACAGCACACATTGCTGAGCATTGAATCTTTCTAAAATTTGCAGCTGTTCTGGAAATTATAAAAGATGTTGGTTTTGGCTGATTTAACTTCTTTTACAAGAAAAAATGGAACCAGAAGTTGATAGTTAAAGTCACTTCACCAAACTACTGACTCTGTAATTGGGTGAAACCATTTATGTGCTTCAGCAGAAACCCTACTGACCTTTTTTCCCCAGACAAAATAAATTACTTTTGACATTTGGTGATTCTGTTGGGAGAAAAATTCAGTCCTATTTTTCAGAAAAATGAGAACAACATCTGCCATTAGCTTTCTGGCTGATGGAAGAGTGTGTGTATCAGCACACCACTCCTGGAAATAAGACACCAAGTGCCTGATCAGTAGGAAATTAAGGAATCATGGACTGGGTGGAACTGGAAGTAGTCTGAAAGATTGTTTCATTCCAATCCTTGCCATGGGCAGGGACACATTCCACCAGACCAAGCTGTTCAAAGCCCCATCCGACCCGGCCTTGAACACTGCCAGGGATGAGGCATCCACTGCTTCCATGGGCACCCAGTACCAGTGCCTCACCATCCTTACAAGAAAGAATGTCTTCCTAATATCTAATCTAAATTTTAGCATCCATTTATAGCTTCCAGGAGGACCTGCTCCATGCCTTTTTTGGCCAGCAAGGTGGGAGTCACTGGTTTCTAGCTCTCCGTGTCTTCCTTTTTTCCCTCTTTTTAAAAATGGAAGTTATGTTTCCCCTTTTTCAGTCACAAGGAACTTCACCTGCCTGCCATGACTTCTTAAGTATGTTTCTGAATACCATTTCATAAGCAGGTGTTTTCAAAGTAGGCAATGGGGCAGTTGGCATTTTTTAACTTTTAAAAATTACAGGCACCTTTTTCATTCAAAATCTATGAATTATGTTCCCAACTAAACTGCATCATGTGGAGTAAAACAAGTTAGTGGCCCTAAAATTTTGTGCTCCCCCAGACTCTCCCAACAACCAGATGTGGGGACTAGTAGAGGCCATGGAGCCTACCAGCCGAGCCCCCATCCAAACAAAGAACTACCCTATTTAGGAGCAAGGTAACATATATCTGACACTAAGCCTCCACACAAATAGTACATTGTATTAAATGTCATTTCCATCCTAAGTGTCCCAAGACACCTCCACAAA
>VXBB01018435.1:1526470-1544655 GCA_013399915.1 Illadopsis cleaveri
AAAAAAAAAAAAAAAAAAAAAAGGATATTATGAACAAACAAAAAATTTCAATTTTCTATCTTCCACTACGTCTTTCATTTAATATGGTATTTCAAGCCATGGGCATATATACTGCAGAGGTGCCATTTATTCACCTTTAGGTTAAAAGCATTCCCAGTTATAATAATTACCTCTAATGATCCAAAATTATGTGCTCATCATTTTCTTATAGCTGATTACTTCTCCAAAGCCAGCCTGATGGTTAGGCAATCGTGTGCTTTGCTATCTAGACTCAAGTTACAGTTGAGTATGTGATATACTGAATATATATTACACTTCACACAAGCTACTTTTAATTGAGGCTGAAAAAAAACCCTGTTGAAGCTGGTGATCGCATGTTAACGAGAGAAGGACTGTGAAAAGTTAATTACCTAAACATGGTTTTATGTCATTAAATCAATGACATATCATCTATCATACCACTCAAATTGATAAGCAATTCCTGGAATACTTATCATTAAATCAGTTAAATTTACATATTCAAGAATAAATGCAATGGACACAGTTAAGAATTATTTTATTTAATACATCCAAAGTTTCAATGGTTGCTATTAAGTAACTAGAGAAATATTTGCCACAGAACATGTATAGGATCATGGCTGATCCTGTAGCTTCTGCATTCAAACACTCACACTGTACTTGAAGCTCAGTTTCAGAATTATGAACATTTGTGATGACTGTACATTTGTCCTGTTTCCAGCCCCTCTTCCTGGAATGACTTTGAGAGTTTAAGAAAAATAGCTGCAGCAAGACAAAATGAAGGAAAGAAAAATTCTACATATTCTACTCCAGCATCTATTACCTATGCACACCATCTTCCATTTATCTTTCTTGCACTGCAAAGCCAGCCCAGTCTATTTGTCTACCTCCTATTAATGAATTATGAATACACCTGATAATTAAAATTCAGTATTTACAATCCTGGCTGTGCAGTGGCACAACGTGTGATTCAAAGCTGTCGCTCTCTGTTAAAAGCAAAGTATGCAGATCTCCAGGTCTCTGGCAGCATTTCAAGATGTCGTGCTAGAAACACTTAGCAGACACGCTCTTATGACATGGCCACAGTATATTAACCTTGAAGCGCAAGAAGAAAACCCATATAATTTCAAGGCATACAAACAAGCGCCAGCTATTTTGCTTATTAAAAGGTCTGAAAGTTTCCCTCTGAAACCACCTATTTTTAGAGTCACTTATATTCATCTTAGTACCTGCAACTGAGCTGCTAATGGCAGAACTCTCCCTGCAGGAAGCCTGAAGCTGATAATCAGCATTTTTAGGTTCTTACCTCTATGGAAGAAATGCTGATGCCCGCTCCAGCCCGACTGTCTGGCCACCCTCTCCCGTGGGGATGTAGGTGGGCAGCTCCACATCTGGAGGCCAGCAGCTGGCAGGCAGCCAGTGGGCACTGCTCCACACAGCTGGAGCTCAGGGCAGGCTCGTTCCATTACTCCCAAAGAGCTGCAGCCCCTCGATTTCTGTACAATTTTACCAGCTAAACCTCAGCCCCATCTGATAGCCAGCCCTGCCTGTCCCCCAACTGCATACACATCCCTTCCCCAGGCCTGGCCAGGATGGGACAGTGGCTGCAGGGACAGGGGCATCCCACAGTGAGGGAGGAGGGGCCACAGCCCTGCATGGGAGCACTGACACATCTCGGGTATCAATGACCCGTGAAACAGCATTAATCCAGCACAACACCTGCCCTGGTGTGCCTCGCTGAAATGAAAGTACCAGCTCTGCCCGCATTCACCCACTTTGGAGTTTACTTTTTTCTTTTAAGATTTATTAGATTTATGCAGGTGATTCTTGGTTGTTAGTTTTGAATTTGAGATGAAACAAAACAACCTCCAAAAAACCAAACAAAAAACAAAAATCAAAGCAAAACTATCATCCTAAGACTATCTGAAAGATCACACCTGAATGCGCACATCTCTTGCTCAAGCTTGGTCACATCACAAACTCTCTTCTTACAAGGACATGTGTGTGGGAAGGACATGATCTGTCCCCTCTGCTGAAGGTCTTTCCTTCAGGTCACAGTCAGTTTTTTTGACTAAAGAATGCAGAAAACACAGATGGCATATATATGAAAAAAAATTGTATATTTTTGTTATATAAAATAGATATATTTTATATATTTTATATAACAAAAGTATACTCTCTCTCTCCCTCTCTCTCACTATATATCTATATCTATATCTATATCTATATCTATATCTATATCTATGTCTATATCTATATCTATATCTATATCTATATCTATCATCCCTGATGGTTGGCAAGTTCCTTTCATAAAGCTTGGTGGATGTGATGGCCCAAGAGGGAAGGGAGAAGGAAGGGCAACACAACATCAGGCAGCTCACTGGGCCTTGACTCCACTCAACTCCTGCTGCCTGTTCTTGTTTTTCTAGGGTGCCCTTCTTAGCGCCTAGACCCAAGAGATCTGCTGTAGCCTCCTGAGATCCAGAGTGTGCTCTGGGCAACACCACACACAATGACAGAGGAGCAAGAGGAGCAGAACAAGCTGCTTAAAATCACTATCATCCTGTGAGCAGCATGTGGAGTGGGACAGAGGTGACTCACTAAATGCTCCCACAATGCATGTGCACATACCTGAATATCAGAAAACAATAATTAAGTTGAAATAGATAAGGACAGCACCTAAAACAGTTAAATACACTAGTTGCTACTCAGGGACAAATTTCACTTCATTTTTACGTCTGTGCAAATTCTGAAAACTGCCTTAAGTCTCTGAAATGTTTCTGGCGTCGCCATCCTGTGAGGGACAGCAGAGCACTGAGCCAAAGCTTCGCCCCGAGAATTTCTAGCTGCTCATTTTTTTATTCTCACACTGGGTGCTCTAAATAAGCAACTGGATGAATATTACCACAGAGCTATTATTTCTGTCATAAATTTTCAGAACTACCTATATGAATAACTGTAAGCCAAAGTCCTTCAGGGACTGTCATAAATCCAAAAGCTGTCTGAGTGCTAGATTTAGTATTTCAATCATTGAAATGGCTGAAAGTAGTACAAAAATACATGCACAGAAGGACAGCTCTCTGTCAGCTATACACATTCACACGGACTTCTGGGCAACAGTTTCACGTAGAAATTAACAACTTTGTCTAACTAAAATAACTCCCATCCAGGCTTCCAACAGAGTACTGGAATTTGTCCTGCCAGGATGCGCAATGATTAAAGTACTTTAAAGTCTCTTCCTGAAAAGCATCTCCTAAAGGTTTACAGTTCTCCACATAAAGCCAAAATACAGCATTTTAAAGGTATTTAAATGTTTTATAGAGCTTTCTCTACACACCGAGGGGAGAAACCAAGTAAGTTGTTTTCGCATGTATCTGCAGCTCAACCTAAGACACCATCCCAAAATGCTGCAGCATAGCCTCAGTGACCTGTTCCTACTATCCTAAACCTTCTTTCTTGGGTACAAACACTGTCAACAAAGTGTATAATTTGAAACACAAGTAACAATCCTAAGAATTGTAACAATTCCTAAGAAAACAGTCCAAACTCCAAAAAGTAATTTGGGTAGAGGCTGTACTGGATGAAATGTAGATGCAAGAGTAAAAGGCCCCAATAAAGGACAGGGTTGCCATCATCTGCTCTCCTCATGTCCTTCACAAAGCCAAATGGAGATAGAATTAGCTGGGTAAACACAGGAGTGGCAGAAACAAGATACTCCAGCAAACCTCTGCTGCAATCCTTTGGGACCACTGTAGGGTGTTACAATTTCCAGGAGATTACAGCCAAACAGACATCAGGGACCAAAACATCTCTTTGGTGAGGATGAAGAGAAGAGAGTGAGAAGTATTACAGTATTACAAGCTCTGACGTTGCCTTCTCATGCAATGATGATGAGTGGTAAAAGCATTCCATCCACTGTGGCACTGGGAATGGCCACATCCAAGCTGCTCTCAATGGAGGTCTACTATGGGTAACAACTGACTATATAGGGAGCAGAATTGTGGTACATCCTGGACTTTAGGAAGTCTGAGGCATTATTTTCTCTCTTGAAGTCAAGCATCAGGATAGACACATTAATGGAAGTGACAAACAATTATTTCAGTCACCCATGCTACAGATGCAGGGAGATAGTCTGCTTCATTCCTGTCCTCTGACAGGTTTTGAATGCTTCCATCTCTGTCTGCTGAGAGGGGTGAGAAAAAGAGGCAGGTTCCCACTAAAACCTGGAATTGTTCTTTATGCTCAGTGTGGAAAGTTACAGCCTATATCAACACGAGGGAAAAACAAAAACAAAAACAAAATCAACCCCTAGGATTTTTAATGACTTTCCTATTTTTGTCTCAGTGAAAAAACTATAGCACCATTTTATTATGGTCACATACCATAAGGAACTTATCATCATCACAGCACAAACAATAGGTACAAAGTTTTGAAAGCTTGACACTGAACCTTATAATTTTAGTTAAATGTGAAACACTTTTACTGGGGCCAAGAAAAGTCTCCAAGGGATTTTATTTCAGTAGATAAAAACCTGCTATCTTACTGTGCCAATAATCCAACGGTTTGCAGACAATACTTTCCCAGTCAGGAAGACAGTACTTTATTGTAAAGCACATCTTTTAAGAAATCAACAGGTTTAAAGCTATACCTGTATGTTACATTTTTGGTGGCACACATTTCACTCTCTTAAGTAGTATTTCTAAGACCTACATGATGTGCAGTCAAGAAAGGAAAATATCTTCTGTAAGTATGCTCCCTCTGAACTGGAGAGTTTATCCTTCAATGTTCTCCTGTCTTTTACAGGCACAAGAGGAAAAAAACTTCTTCATGGTGCCAATTCCTCTCATTCACATTCTCTTTCACGACTTCATTTGTGCAGTCAATTGCTCACAGATGTGAATAGGAAGGTGGCAGTACAGCCCTGCTTTACCATATTAAAAACAAGGGAGCAGGAAGGTGAGGCCCTGGAGAGCAGTTTCTCAAGGTGATGCTGCTGGCAGGGGATATCCACACTTTTTCAAAGGGGTAACATTATGCTAGATCTAATTTTAATCTCACAGACACTATATAAGTGCAAGGAACTGCAATAATTATTATTATCCTATTATTGTAATTGCTCAAAGGATTTTCTACTAGTCTCCCTTTCGCATAGTATGTGAAAGGCTGACAAAGAAAATGTGATTAAGGTGTGAAGCTCTCCTGCCTGCCAGCTGTTCTGAAGAGCAAGAGATTCCCATCATAAACAGTAACTGAAAGAATGATGGGCTTTCTGGTCCTTTCATCAGGAGCAGTAGTCCTTCAATATCTGTTAGAGATCCAGAAAAGAACGGAGGAAAGCAATTCAATTCCTCTGCATGAACTGGTTTTTGTGGTACAGCACCACCACTCCCTCAAAGCACTGACCATGTTGAACTCCAAGTCTGACTTGGGGGAGTAAGAAAGAGATGGAAACAGGCAGAGTTTTCTGAGGTCATATAAGGATGCAAATTCTTTTTTGTTTGTTACCAAGAAGCAAATGTTTTATGCTCTTTCCTGTCTTTCCCTGCAGTAGTTAAGCTGACAGTTATCTGCAATCAATACACAACAGGAGCTAATAAGCTGCTGTGGCTTCTGGTGCTGAACCCAGAAGCCACAACAGCCTGTCCCTAGCTGTGGGGTAGGACTGGGACATTATGATTTCACTTCTGGGATGCCAGGATTCTCTTCAGTGGTGCAGAGCATGGGCAGCACCATGCCAACTGCTTCCACTGCTGGTGCTGCTTGAACACTCTTCCCATTTTGTCATGTAAAGCTGGGGCATGTAACAATAAAAACCAGGCAGAAGAAGATAGCTGATGGAAGATAACAGAATTTTCTCTGTGCCTCTTGGAACAGTATTTTTTAGTCTTGTGCTATTCTATAACTCCTCCTGTGCTTCACTGGACGTCTGGTCTAGATGTTACTTCTCCCTCTGTACTAAGTTTTCAGCTTGGCTCAATCACATGCTCACCTTGAAGCTTTTTAAAGTCATGTCAGCTCACACCAGCTATAATCCCTGTTCACAAGCACCAGCCACACCCTCCTTCCAGCTGTTTTCAGAAGCAGAAAATTCCCCATGCAGCTCCATGTCAGTCTGTTCTCTGCTCTCTGAAACCTCTTTCCCCAACACCAAATAATGGTGTTTCCTTAATACACAGCTCCTGATGTACCTTGAACCTATTCTCCCTTCCAGCTGGGGGTCAATGGAGAGCAGAGCAACTTCAGGGGCAAGATCTCAAACACTAAACTTAAGTCCTTACTCTAGGTAATTTCTCGTTTCAGAGCTCCAAATCACTACACACAGCACCTGCCAAAACCTTGTCAATTATCTGCTGCACACATGCATTTGCATTAACTGTGCCTGTTCTTTTTCAGAGTTATCTGAAAACACCTTTACATTTTCCAGCTGATTTCAATAATAACTGAATAATAAAGAATTTAAGTAAAGCATTTAATGGATGGAGTGGTAGTATACAGAACATTGTGAATACAGCTATTACTATAACAATAATTAATAGTTAAGGTCTTCTGTTACTATGTGTCCCTGTTTTAGTGACTTATAGCATCAGGAAAGAAAGGGTTGGTCCTTTTTTATCCTTTCCTATGCATTTGCTATTCAGAACAGTGCAACAGATCATGAAAGACAGCAATGGGAGCACTGCTTGTATTCCTTTATTCAGTCTTTTGCTTTCTGCAAATATTCTTGTGTTTTAAATCTCATTCATCATCATGTTTGTGTTCAGGTTGCAATCTCTTCTGACACACAAAGCAGATGAAACTAGGGATTTCCAAAGCTAAATTCATAACTCTTGATATCTTAAGCTAACAGCCCAAAGCCTCCAGGTAAAGCAGTAATAGATTCACATCCTCTGTGGCTCATAGAAAGTGAAATATGTATAACATATGTGACCATTAAGTTGTATTTGTAGGTAGATGAGTCTGTGAATACAAATAATGGGGATTAGCATGCATTTGTTAGCAAAAATGTACTTACTGGTCTTGGAACACATTTACCAAGCTTATATTACTGTTGCTTCAAGCCACAGTCCCTGCTGGGGTTAGGAGATGGTATTTTTCTTACGAGAGGGAAAAAGCCCTACCATTTGTGTCCACCTTATGCATTTTTCAAAGGAACTTGAAAAAGGCCCCAGTAAGTCCTAACATGTCTTGCCATACCTAAGCTGTGCTACTAAGGGTGTCCCAAGCCACCTTTCTGTGCTGGAAAGACACAGTTACAACTGTCCAGAACAAACCTCAGGGGCTCTGGGAGCTGCACAACTCTGACAACTGGATGAAAATCATGCTGATTATGGTATCCCTCTAAAGTAAAAGCCAACAATAAACCCAGTAGACTTTTTTTTCCTTTTTTCCTACTCTTTACATTCAACAAAGATAAAGACACTGGGTGACATATCCCAATGAAGTGTTGATGACACGACAATTTACCTGTGATTTTTTTTCAGCCTTCAAGTCACCACTGGATTTATTTGGAAAAAAAAAATATTACAGGTTGGATAAAGGTCTTGAGGCTGGCTGACAAGGCACAAGAGGAAAAAAAACTTCCCATCTTGATGGGTGACCAAAATGGTCCCATCTAGCCTTAATCTGTGAACATTACTGCATGCTACCCACACTCCCATTTACTTGGTGACCTTTCCTTCTTCTTCATTGAAGCAATGATGCTCGTAGCCATCAGTCAACATTTCCTCTCCCAGACTGCTTTCACATCTTTCCTACATCATCTATAAGGACTTGTAACTTGGTTCACTTCCATTGGGCACTACACCTGACCTTCCAGACACACACATTTTCATGGGATGTATGTAATCCTAGTGCAGATGCCAAAGAAGGTCCCCCCAATACACCTCTTATGCTCTCTTTTTCTTGGACCTTTGTTTGTACCTCCAGACCTCTAATTACTAATTAATCTTTATAATAATGTATCCTACAATATTCCTCTGCTGCTTTGACCACCTGAGAGAAGCACTGACCAAAGATACTGATTTTTGAACAAAGGACCTGAGAAAGAAAAACCCCTGACCCCGCTCAGTCGAGAGCTGGAGCCCACACAAACAGCTAGATACAGAGACAGTGTTAACAGGGTGTGCAAACAGCCCCAAAAGTCAGCTTTTTACTTGGCTTGTGCTTTCTACTTGGAGGAGAAGTGAGAAAAACTCCTGAGTCAGCCAAGAGCCCATGACTATTGATTTTTAAAGGAAATTATCCTCCCAGCTGCAGTGCTTTTGAAAAGTCCACTCTTAAACACTCTTCTCAGTTTAAACAAATGAAAATTACCAAGGCTGAAGGCCTTTATTAGCAAGCCTCTCCAGGACAGTTCCACATAGAAAACCTGGAGGAAATCACTGAAAGAAGATCCTACACTACTCTACTGAGACTGAGGGTCAGTCAAATCCTCTTCCCTTCACCCCCCATCAACTTAGGTGAGAAAACAGAGAGCTCAGTTTATTGATAGGCACATACTATTTAAAAATTGTCATAGTTTTTTCTCCTGAATTTTACATGAATTTATCTGTGTTTGATAAAATCTTTTTCCCTCAAACTCAGTGTTTTCCAGACCTTAACATAGCATCATCCAGATCCATATCTCACGTTAACTAGTAGCGTGAAACACCTCTACTGAACACCAGGAATATTAAAGTAGCACAGGAAGCTTTTTGGGAAAAAATAATATGCTAGATTTCGTACTTCCTTTTCTACAAGAATTCCCTCTCTTTCTGCTCCTTCTATCTTGAATATGTATTACATGAATTGCTTTACCCACTGGGAAAACAGAGCTTACCCTGACAAGGTGACATCAGTGAATCTCTAACAAAAAGAAATCATGGAATGGTTTGGGTTGGAATGGGACCTTGAAGAAAATAAAAAATGAAGCATAACGCATATCTGAGGAAGAATAACAAAAACAGAATATTGTTTATAATAATTCCTAACTATTTTGCATAATAATTTCTAATACTAACACTTGCATCACCTTTTACACCACAATGGGAAGATGTAAATTCCATATCCTTGAAAATTGTGGCAAGCATAAAGGCCTCAATTCTTTTCAGCAATTAACTCTGTACCTGTGAACTTTCCTAAAATTTGACGGATATTCACCAGGCATATCTGAACTTTACATCAAGAACATGTGCAAATAAAAATGAAGTTGCAGTTTTATGGGTTTAAAAGATCACTCTGAAAATACACCACAAGAAGCAACTGGAAGAGTGTGAATGCAGAAATGGCACAAGATCTACCCCACAGAGGGTCTGAAAGCAAGAAACAGCTGTTATAAGTAAACAGTAAATAATTATGTATTTTAATACATCTTCAAAATGTTTTTAAAGCATTTCCCCACAAATAATCAAATAAATAATCTAGTGAAAAGTGTAAGTATTTTTTCTTTCTCTTGGGCTGTATTTGTATTTACAGGAAAAAACAACTGGATGTCGGCCATGAACATAGTAAAAGGTACCCCACAAGCCTGCATGCTTCAGGAGCAATTGCTGCATATAAATACAGCATTGAAATAGCCTGTGGAACACAAGAAAACAGTAGCCCAACTGGCTTTTTTTTTGTAAACAGGCAATTATGTACCAGGGGTCCAATTGCTAAACATTTTGGTTTTTGAAAATAATAGGAGTTAAGCAATTTAGTATGTTCAAAAATTTGAACTATGAGATGAAAAATGAGAACATATTCTCCTTGCAAATAAAATGGATTCCTACTACTCCCTCTTTTTAAGAGGTTCCAATCTGCAATCAGTGCTCAGGTAGTCCTTATTTAAATCACAAACAGCTCTGTCTGGGGGAAAATAAACCCTGCAGGACAAAGGCCAGTGTTTGCATTGGAATTTGTTAATATTAGCATAGCTGGTCAATATCCAACCATTACTGTAGCTGTGTTGTAAGTATCCTGGCATTCCCACTTGAGTCCAACATAAAACATAGCTATAGTCAGCTCTGGAGGAACTGATGAAGAGGAACGACGAGCTGGGTCTTTCCAATGCGTTGCCAGGACAAGGGTCACGGGTATGTGTCACTCTGGTTCCATCCTCTTACCACATGCAACCTGCAATTATTTGTGCAAGTCAGGCAGACTTCATCTGGACTATGGGAAAGAGTAGGGAAGAAACACAGTCCCCAGAAGGAAGCAGCACTACTGACAGAAGACACTTGCCCCATGTATTATCGCAGAGGAGGACAGATTTTCTTAAGTGTTCAGCAGTAAGCAGTTCCCCATAGGAAGGCAGGTGCTACTAAGGACACTGAAAAATACTAGAATGTCTCTGAATGCCAAAATCTAGGGTAGCCTTTCTATTTGAACTTGGGTGCCTGAAAGCAGACATCACTAATATGGAATTTTTGAGATTACTCAAGATATAATTGCATTGACAAACAACTGAACCCACATCAACGTTGATAAAAGCCAGTAAGATCTTTATAAACCATAATAAAACCCAGTATCTATGTAAGAACCTGAACTAGATAGAGAAAAATGTTAAAACTTCTGAGAAAATTATTGAAAGTAAAGCAATGCCAAAATTTCAAAACAAGACACTGTGATCAGGTACTTTAGAATAAATTTATTTTGCAAAATTCAGAGCAATTCTTGATTTACATAGGAATAAATTACCTAGTTTGACTTTGTGTCCTACCACTTAACTTCAGTATGCCCACCTCAGTTGCAGAAGCAGGCTTGGTGCTGTACTACTCCGAAATCTTTGCCTCAAGCTAAGTACCCAGGGGAATGGAAATCCATAGAAGAGGCAATCTTTCCCTGTAACGTACACTGGTGTAATCATAGGGACATCTTCACTTTTGCACTAGCACAAATTTCATACCTATAAATCGGTCATATATTAAGGAATAGGAACTATGAGAAATGATTATTTGGTCCAACATGTTTAAATCCAAAGAACTTCACCTGCTCACAATCTGAAATTGCACAATTCATTGCAGGATCTAAAACCCTTAAGAAATCAAAGCAGACGTCTTCCCCTCTCATGAACAAGCAAGTCTCAAAACAATCAAGACCTAAAAATGAAATGCATGAGTTATTTTGACTAGCATACAAACTTAGATCACAATGATAAAGCTGAAGTTAATCAATTTAATTTACTTGTTAAAATGCTTTGTCCTACACAAGAAGTACTGTACTGCACTGCCTTCTGCAAAAGGAATGAAGGAACTCAATCTTTCTTACTAACCCTCTGAAATGAACATTAAATTATTTCTATAGGCTAATATAGAGCTTTTGAGTTTAAAGTTTTAGTCAGTTCAGTAACATGCTAGGACAAAAAGTCATGTTTAATGCCAGGGAAATGAATGTTCTGGATTTCCAGGGTAGAAATTTGACTGCAGGTCAGCGAAGGCCTCTCATCTATTTTCCCAACAATAACCTTGAAAATTAAAACCAGATTCTGATGGATTGGAGATATTGACAGTTGATTTCTCAGTTGTATGGCACAGTTGATCTCTCTGTTGCATGGCACAAGTATCACATTTACAGCTATGAAACTCTACGAATATGGATGTTCTTATCTCTTAAAAATATACAGAATCCTTCTTAGGGCAGATGACACCCAAGTACACACACATTATTTTATTCCATCAGCAAGTGCTAATAATAAAAATTTTAAGAGAAATTGTTTTCAATAATTGGAGTCTAGCTTGAGATACACTGCACCTATTAAAGCAAAATACTCACTTCAAAAGGATTCTTGTAATCAAACCTATCTTAGAAGGGTCAAATTTAATCCAGTTCCATCTTTCTAGTCAACTGATATGCTATTTGCTTTTGCAGTTAAAACCTGGCTGTATGGTAACTCCCAACACACTCCAAACTGTATCCTTGGGAATGGCAAAACACCATTCAGCTGTATGAAACCAACTTGCTAAAAAAAGAACACCATGGTTTTAAATGACACTAATTATTCAACCAAGGTTATGCTTCTATTGCTAAATTGAGTTGTAATTATAAAGCAGAATTAACCAAATTTAATGAAAATTCCATTATGGTGCAGCTGAGTAAATCAAAGTTGAAACTCCTGTAGGTAAAATGACAGATTGTCACAATATAGGGGCAATAGTATGTGTGAGTCTATTTCCTCAGCTTTCTGGAGTTCTCAGCAGAAAGTTAAGTCCAAAATGACATTGCCTCTCCCCTCAGTAGCATGCACAAGCCCAGAGACAAACACACAGAGAGGTGAGGGTAACAAGGGAGGCTCCTGTCTGTCCTCAGGGCTGCCTCTGACCTCAGTATGTCTTTCCCAGAAACTGCATTCACTAGTGAGGCAGAATCAGGCCCTCCAATTTCAGGTCATCAACCCCACATAAATCTAGAAGGCACAAGAGTCAAAGACAATAACTCTCGGAGAAAGAGGAAAGTTATTCCAAGATACAATTTTTTTAATTCCAGTAGGCTTTTCTTCTCATCCATATGGCACATAATAAACAAGGTTATGTTTTGGGGGGTTTGCATCTACTGGGATTAAAATCTAGTAAGAACGGAACTGTGCAAAAGAGAAAGGAAATGTCTCATTTTCCCTAAATCGCACTTATTAGGTATATATTCATCTCAGAATACACATGAAGTCAAAAAGACTCCGAGAGAAAAGCTCTACTTTTAATATAAAACACTAATGGAAGACTTGAATCAATCTCTCTTCATCCCCTTTAGCCTAATTCTGTGGAAGAACTGCAAACTGCTACAGATCAAGGACTTTTGAAACTTCAACAGAAAAATTCTCAACTACAAGACAAGAGTTAAAGGCAAATAGTTCTTTGTAAAATTACAGCACTACCTCTCATAAGTATTCAAGCATGTTTAATGTTGACTGTGTTGCTGAGATACACTAATGTACTATATTTAATATACTATATAAACAGTGCACGGAGGGAAGAAAACTATTTTGCATTTGGCTAAAGAATAAATATATACAATCCTCTCCAAAAATCAATGTATTGCTCCAACATCTGAAATCAAAATGAATGCAGGTAGATTTCTAATCATGAGCAGGATTTCCTGCTTATAAGTTGCAAACCAATGTACGCCAATAGACAAATGTTTCAGCTCTGGTGTATTGTGTTCTGATGAGGAAGAATCTTGTCTATTCATGTTTTGGAATAATTTGAGCTCTGTTAGTACGAGGGATTCTCTGAATAATGTATGTAGTGCAAAAGAAATGAACAGAGTTTAAATAAAACACACAAATGTGAAGGGAAAAGAAAAAGGACTGAAATCTCCAAAGTGAAATAGATCAGATCAATTTTGATAACTCACAACAGATTTTATCTGCTAAGGCAACCTGTTTCATATGCAATCAAGATTTCAAATAAAAATACTAATCATCTAGGCCTGTCTGAAGAAAACAAAAATGCATAAAACAACCATTGGAAATTAGCTATGATATTGAATATACTAAATTGTTCCAGTTCCAAAAGTACTCCTGGGTGAACATTTTGATATATGTTATTTACCTAGTGAAAAGCAAAAAAAACATTAAAGTTTTGCCAGTGTTGCAGTGAGTTACCTGCTAGTATGCCATCCATAATCCTTTGGAATAATCTGTCTACTGTCCCTGACACATGCAAAGGGTCAGGCCCTGAATCTTCACAAGTAACCTCTGCAGCAAATGGAAACAGAAATAGAGGAAACTGGTAATGTCTCAGAGCTTTATGCTTGAACTCACATGAATATTCATCTTGGTCCAGCAGCTCTAAGGCTTTTGTACTGTATATTTGGAGACATGTGCTCTGAGTAATTTCTACACGAATAGCAAGGTCCAAACCCACCATTTCACGGCAGTTCAGCAAAGAGTTTTCATTTCATATTACCATGAAATCACTGAATTCAGAGCTTATGGTGGGGGTTTCTTTAATTAGGTTAGAAAAACTCACACATCTGCGCTTTAGAAGCCTCTGTCAAGCCAGCAAATTCAATCACGTGGAAGCCAGTGTCCTCCAGCTATCAGACAATTGATTTCTGCAGGACTCTGCTCACATTTAGCTTAAGAAACATGAGATATGTTCATTCAGTTGTCAGTCGGTTTGCCTACATTTCATTAGGAGAATATCTGTTGTTTAAAAAATATTCTTCAGTAATAAAATGCTTTTAAAAAGAAGAAGTAGTCAGATTATTGGAACAAGACTGCAAAACATGAAATAAATGCAAACTTGGACTAATGCAATGTGGGTTTAAGGGGCAAGCAGAAACATAAATAAAGCCTTTAGGATTACTTCTATTTAATACAGACACACAGAATTATATGAACATACACACACAGAAGTGTATAAATTTAATTTTCCCTTTCTTCTCTGCCTCTCCCCATACTACAAGGATTCATCATTTCTAAAGCCATTAAACACTTTGGAACCAAAACTGGCTTCAGCTTAAAGAGGAAAAAAAGGAACAGGTTATGAATCACTATTTCCATAAATGACAGCAAACATAATGGGAGAGGTGTTCCTCATTTAAATATAAGGCAAAAATAACATAAGGTGCTTGGAATGAGAAAAGAATCTCCTGCAAATAGTGCAAATGAGCAGAATTTTGGGCTAACACTTTTTGAATTTAGGGTGTTTAGTTTTACACAGAAAAGTGGTCCAATTTTAGACAATTTTAAATTTGTGCAAATCAGAATTAATTCACTAACATTAAATGGCAAGACTAAGCAATATCTTTAATCCAAAAAGTAACAACAGACTGAGAAATTGTCTGAACTAGATGCATAGGCAGAAGCTAGAATAATTGACTTCACCTAAAGCTACTGATTTTAGTACACAAACATTTTAGTCCCATCCTTTTTTACTAAAAATTTAAGTTTAAAAAAGGTACTGTGTCATTGGTCTCCATGGAATAAATATTATCAGTGCTTGCAAAAGTTGACATGAACTGTAATATTTTCTCAATGAACTACACCTGCACAGATCTCATTCCTTCCAGTTTCAAAGCATCTTTTGAAATGTTTGTACCTTATGAAATTTGATACTGATTTCATGCTAAACCCAACTAATCCATTGCTTAATGCAGAATTCACTCGTTGGGACTGGGACATCAGTCTATCCTGCATAAAATGAATGGAGCCATTTTGGCAGCTCAGAAGCTTTTCCTATTAAATAAGGTGGCAAGGTCATCTGAAACTTGAAGTAGCAAAGGCTTGTATAAATAAATTTAGCAATCATGCAATAAATTATTCATGAGAACTGCACAGCATATTGTATGTTTACATATTAAAAAGTGCCACAGAGATGGCAGTGAGAAAGTGATGAGAAGCACAGCACGTATTTTAAAGGCAAGATGAACACTAAGACCTTCTCCAGTATGCTTCTATTTTAAACTCGCTCAGCAATGTTGCTTAGTGCATCTACTCCAGAGGCAATTCACTCTTGAATGAAGAGGAGAGATTTGAAAACTTAAGAGCTACAGAGGAAAACCTATAGAGTCCTGAAATATGAACATCAAAGTAGTAACGCTACTACAGTCTTCAGCTTTGCCCCACTGTGTTCCACTGTCTTACATAATAACATGAATTCATTTTAAGAAGCCAGACGTACACAAAAATAAACAGAAATAATGCTTTGCCCCCCCAGAGATTAGGCGTACCTAGCACGTGTTTTAACCACTGGTAAAGACCCTGAGGTGACTGAAATGTAGCAAGTTCAGTAATTATACGTCACTTTTTTTAAAAATAAAAAATAAAGAAATTAAATGTTACCTCATCTGTTAAGGGCATTTCTTGCTCTGTCTTCCTCTCATTGTGTATGTGCATCTGTGTGTATGTGGGTGTGTGTGCGTTTATAAAATATATAGTAGGACGAGAATATTTGTTCCAGCTGAGGTGGTCTGTGAAATCAAGTAGATCAGATACTAACTTGATTTGGCACCAATGTATGGATGCACAGAGACACATCCACAGGATGTATGCATTACGAAATGGTAAGAGACATTTACAACCTAGAATATAAGAGCAGGGCTGCCTCAAGTGACATCACCAGATCAACTGCAGCGTCAAGCAAGTCAGATATATTATCCTGCACACCACTGCTTCCCTGTCTCCTTTCCAGCCATTTGGGAGCACAAACATTATCATATATTTTCAAATACATGCAAGGCACAGCATGCACAGAAGCAAACAAGAGTAAGTGTGGGGTTGATGCACTTACTGAGACATTCACAATTTTTCTTTAAAACAACAAAATTCATCTCCATAGAAACCAGGAAGCAAGAAACTACAGTAATGCTGGTTTACTTTTTACTAAAGTAAATGTCACATCAGGTTAGTTAGCAGAAGGCAGGAGAGGGGATTTTGCTTCACTAAGGAACTAATAAGGACTGCTGCCCCTTTTTCTCTTCTGCAAAGGGTATTTGTACTGAAGACAGACTTCCTGATGTATTTATAATGCAAGATAACAATGTGGTTTCCTGTTCTTTCCACTGCAATTTACGCCTAAGGTGGTCAGATCACCGGCATGTTTACTTACAGGCATTTGTTACAGCGAAGCTGTTAGCTGTTTCAATGTTGTCTACATGAGGAACCAAATTAAAAGGTGCTTCAGATGCATTGGGGCTGGTGTTGTGAAGAAAGATTGCTAATCGAAAAGCAGTGTATTCCTGATCTGTGTTCCTGATGAAGAGACCACCTACAAAAAAACAGAAAAAAAAAAAAGCAAAAAGCAAAAGAAGCTGGATAAATCATTTGCAAGCTACTTACTGTCTTGTAAAACCGAGCAACTGTCTCTCCCAAAGCTGCACAGTAAGGCAAGTCCTAAGACTTTAATGGATAAGGAACTAATCGTATTCATAATCACAACCACTGACTTTAAATCACCGTCCTCAATCGATTTTAACCTCCCTGATGCATTCAAGCGTCTTTTCTGACTTCTCGGTTTTCAGCCTTTCTTACACAAATACCCAGATTTGTCATGATTACAGTGACCTTTTAAAGTGTTTAGCCTCCATCTCCCTGATACCGAACACACTGGTAAATCAGCTGCTCAACAGCCTCTCACATTAAGTGGCGGGCTGATTAAGCGGAACGATGCTTTCTGGATTTAAAAAAAAAGGGAATACCAACTCGCCGTAGGATAATCCGCACTGAAGAGGAATATAATGAACTTTGCTCCTCTGCAGCCATGTGCAGGCAAGGAGCAGCTCAGCCTTATTAGCAGCATCTTTACAAGTCCACAAGAAATGATGCAGTGATGGAGCTGAGCTGGAAAGAATTCAGATAGCTGCGTCCCATCCGAAACACGTCCGAAAGGCGGGAAGCAGCAGGCGACGGGAAAGGGGTGAGGATGGGGCATAACACTACAGGGAGACACCAACAAAACCCTAAACTTTCCAACTACAGAGCGGAACGAAGGACGGTGCAGCCTTCTACCCCCACCCCCCTCCATCCCTGCCGGCTACCGCAACCTCCGGTGCCCAGGACTCGCCGTTCCTCCGATAGTCAGGCAAAAGCAAGGGAGTCGGAGGGGCTGAAGCAACCAAGGGGCATCAGACTCGAACCGCTTCCTGCCCTGCCGATACCGCACACCCGGGGCTGGAAGGAGTTCTGCACAAGATGAGCATCCTCCCTGCCGCACGCGAACGCACACAGAAATATTTACACACAGGCACACGGAGGCACACATACAGAAACACGAGGATGATTCGTGCAGGCACGGAAATGGGATGGTGCTGGAGGAGAAATCTGCAAAAACTGCCTTTAGTGCCTCCTTTCCAACTCACTTCGCAAAGGATTGAAGCCCTGGACACATGCACGCAGCCCAATGCAGCGCTTACCTATTTGCACGCTGCTAGGAAAAGCTCCCATTGCTAGTCCCCAAAAGCCAGAAAACAACAAGACAAGCTGTCTGCAAATTATCCTCATCTTCTCTTCTGCCTCTCTGTCTCGCCTTCTCCCGCTCGCTCGCTGGATGCTGCTCAAAGAGGCATCGAGGGCGAGAAGGATACACACAAAACCAGGAATTAAAAAAAAAANGGTGTGTTTTTCGGTTTTTTAGGTTTTTTCCTCGCCCCTCTCCCCCTGCTTTTTCCCTGCCGCTCGCCCATCCGCGGGCGCGCAGCATGGCGGAACTTTGTGGTGCGGGCGTAGGGCGGGAGGGCCAGGCAAGGGCAGCGGACCGGGCTGGGCAGGGGGG
>VXBB01018435.1:1544705-1566848 GCA_013399915.1 Illadopsis cleaveri
CACTGAGGCTGCTGCTATGAAGTCCCAAGTATTATTAATGAGGGTGGCTGGGCGGATGTGCGTGTGCTGAGCGGCTGCGGAGCTGGGGACGCGGCCGGGCTGGCGCGTCCCCCCCTGCCCGGGGGGGCGCTCCGCTCCGCGCGGAGCAGCGGGACCCTCCGCGCTGCCCGGCTTTGCGGCAGAGGATGGAGAGCAGGGGCGAGAGCAGGGGAGCGCTCAGCGCTGTGGCACTCATGCCAAAGGCGGGGAGAGCAAATGGAAAGGAAAACTTCACTGCTCCTATGCCGCTTTTTTTTTTTTTTTTNTGTTTTAGAATTTATTCGCTATCCTCTCCCGCTCGCGCTCTGCCTCTCTGCCGGCTGCCGCTTCAGCAAGCCATGCCGCCGCGGCGGATTTTTCCCGCAGTCTCCATCGCCGGGGAGCGGAGTGTNTTCTTTTTTTATTTTTTTTTTTTTAAATATATTTTTAAGTGGGGGTAAAAATAATGGAGCTCTTCTAGTGTCTAGTCCTTTTTTGGTGCCTTTGAATTTTTATCTTCAAGCCTTGGAAGTTTCCCAGAGGAGATGCCAGAAGTCTGGGTCTATTGCAGTTAATAATTAAAAGATATATATGTATAATAAATGATAAGTAATGAAATCATCCAACAATAGCTGTATGTCGGGGGAGGGAGCTTCTAGCTTCATATGTGGCTTTATAAGATATTTCTATCAGTCACAGGGAATGATTGGACTTGCAACAGCATAATTTTAAAATGTTAATTGCCAATGTGAAAGAATATTGATTTTTTTAAGGTGAACTTTGTGGCTCTGCTTTGAAACATACACATTTGCTCCAAGATTAGAGTTTGGCCTCTTTTCACTTGAGTTTACTTTCTTAGTTTTTTACTGCACCGTGTCCTCCAACTCTCATGTTGGAGGATGAAAGACAACCCCTCTATTTGCTGCAGAGGGTGACAGTGATTTGTGAAGAATGATTGTGGGCTCAGCATCTACCACATAGGAGAGTAAGCAGGGAACATTGAAAGCAGAGATGTATAGACAGACAGACTGGTCAGCATGGACGTGTCCAGCTGTGTGCATGACTGTGTGTGCATGTGTTTGGGAGATGGCACAGTTCCTGTAAATGAATTACTTTTTGAAAGATTTCTTTGCAGATCAATGGCAAACAGACTTAACCTGCATTTCAGAATACTCATTCCTTTATGTTTCAGTAAATCTTCTGTTTACTTTCCCTTCACGTTTTCCAGTCTTCTCTCTGAAACGGCAGGCTTGTTCTTCACATTATTTACCCATCTTTTTTTGTGGCCTCTGCTTTTGCTCTTACTTGATTTTCTTTTCTTCTTCCTTGCTTTGCCTCCTTTGTCTTCCTTAATTCTCCACAAAATTTGGTTCCTCTTTTCCTGTAATTCTTCATTTAACTTTTTGACTCTGTAAACCCCAATAAAAAGCAATGAAAATGAGATAATATTTCCATGGCTGGCTGGTTCTTCGCCACTAGGAGCAAGTGAACTTGGAAAAATATGCAGTTAATTTGCTGGCACATATGCATGTGAATTCATGCAAAAAAAGTATTGAATATTAGGATTTTAGACATATATCCATTATAGTGGATCAGCAAGTTACTGCCTGCTAGCTGAGCTGAGGAACATGCTTTGGTCTTTTTCAAACACAATGGTAACATGTTAATTTAAATTCAATTTGAGAGTGCACAAGGAACATACAGTGGTCTAACCTGATCTGACCAAGAGTCTCACCCAGCGGTTCCTACATCAAATCTGTAATTTCTCTTAGAGTTGGACAATGTATTTTAGAGAAACATCCAATCTTGATTTAAAGACTTCAAGAGACAGGAAATCCATCACTTCCCAGGGTAAGTTGTTCAAGTTGATATCTACTCTCATTTGTTAAAACCTGCATTTTTCTGGCTTTGGTTTCTAATGTTCACTGTCAGAGATGAACCCAGTATTCCTGTTATGGTTCCACTCAGTGATATTCCTGGAAATAAACCCGTCCCTCCCTTGACAGACTCTTGCTCAGTCAGCTCAGGATCCTTTTGGCAGCTGTGAAACACAGAGGAAAGACAGGGGATAAGGCCATACTATAGCAAATTTGTTTAAAAGACACAAGGGAAAAAAAAAAAATAAAGGATTGCAGTATCAAAGGGTGAAAATCTTGTTTTAGTAAGTTTTGAGAAATGAATGGCAGATGATCAAGTAATTGATCACAATGTTTATCTTACAGAAGAACTGGAACAGGAAAGGTAACAGGGATGTAATCAGGATTAAGGCTGGAGGGGAGGAAAGGTGAGATAAGATTTTAGACTCTGTGCAGCTCTGCTGGGTTAATTTTGTCTGATTGCCAAGTGCCCATGAAGCTGCTCTCCCATTCCCAGAAAGGAGGAGTTGAAAAATAAGGTGAAAAAGTTGATGGGTCATGGTAAAGACAGGGCGATCGCTCACCAGTTACTGTCACAGGCAAAACAGACTCAAATTGGGTGAAGGTAATTTAATTTATTGCCAGTGAGGGATAGACTAGGATGGTAAGAAGCAAGGACAAAACTATAGACACTCCACACACACATCTCTTCCCAGGCTCAACTTTACTCCTTTAATGACTTTTTTCCCTCCTCTTCGAGAGCAGTACAGAGGGATGAGGAGTGGGGGTTTTGGCTAGTCCATAAAACTCTGCTGCTCCTTTCTTCTCATTGTTTTTCTCTGCTTCAGGGTGGGTCTTTCCCATCGGGAACAGTTCTTCAGGAACAGTCTGTTCCAGTGGAGGCTCCCCATGGGCTGCAGTTCCTGACAGAAAACCTTCTCCAGCATGAGCTCTGAGTAGGCTGCAGCTTCTTTGAGGCATCTCCACCTGCTTCAACGCAGGGTGTTCCACAGGATGGCTGCAGTGTTGATATCTGCTCCATCATGGTCTTGACCATGGGGCTGCTGTGGTGCCTGGAGCACCTCCTCCCCCTCCTGCTTCCCTGACTTTGGTGTCTGCAGGGCTATTTCTTCTCCATTTTTCTCACTCTTTTCTCATGCAGCTGCTGTATGGTGGGCTTTGCCACTTTCTTGCATATGTTATCCCAGAGGTGCCACCAAGCATCACTGATGACCTCAGATTTGGGCAGCGATGGGTCTGCTTTGGAGCTGGATGAAACTGGCTTATTTTGGTAGCTTGTGGCATCTTGTGACAGGGACTACCCCTGCAGCATACCCTCCCACCCCAGCCTTGCCACACAAACCCTTATAGCTGTACCCTGCCAAGCAAGGGGAGACCAGAAGGAAGAGCCTGTGTGTATTTCTGGTGGCAGCTGGGGAGGTGCTGCACTGAAGCCATTTCTGAACTGAGGTCCCAGGATTCCCTTAGTTCCCCTCAGGCAGACTAGGAAGGTTGTGGTTGTTGATTAAGGGAACAAGGGACAGATCTTGGAGTTCCACAATGAAATATCAGAGAAATTAGGAAATTATTGAAAGAAGTTTTGTTGAATGCATCAGTTGTGTGGAAGTGATAGATAGAGGGGGTCTGTTAGGGGCGTGCTGAGTGTTGGTGGTGAAGGCTCTCCCTTAGGGCACAAACAGCTCATGTTGGCCTTGGCTGGAGGCCACCACTAGAGAGAAGACTCACTCTGTAGAGAATCAGCTGAGGCTGACTATCTGCTGCAGCACATGAATGACTCCTGCTGCAGAAGATGCATGAATGTGATTTTTTTTCTTCCCCTCTGGCAAGGTTTGGAAACCCTTGGCTACTTTCTTGATCCAATAGTCTTGTGCTCAAATAAAATGCCTGTATGAAAAGACCCTGCAGGAACTTGAATAATATGTGAAGGATTACTCTAAAGAAGAGATGAAGGCTTTATGTTAGCTAGGAGGAATAAAACTGCAGAGAAGATACCAGAGGCATTCGTCTTATGGGAATCCCAGAGGAAAAGCAGGACATGAAGGAGACCGAAAATCAGCACTATGGACAGAGTTTGTGTTGCATATGTAGTAGATAAATATCCAAATGCTGAAGTAGCAACTTTGATTCCCATTTATATGTTCATGCATCCAAAATGCAAATTCCAGCTACACCATCTATTAAAAAGGCATGTCATTATGTGTCTAGAGACATATGTAACTTTGTGAGAGTGGTCTTGAGTGAGAAAGGGGGAAAGTAAAGGCTATGCCAGTTGTCAAGGATAGGTTGTGACAATTAGAAGCACAGAGAGCAGGAAAGGAGAATGACATTTTCACTATCAAAAAGACACAAAAATAAAGATCTACCATCACCCCTTCCTAGCAGGTTCCAGGTGCACAGTGACAGCTTTAAAACAGACAACACCATGCTCCTGGCCTGTTTGCCAGGGCTCCTAATGAGTCCTTTCAGAGTAGGAAAATGTCTGCGCCACAACGGCTCCCTATGGCATAACCATCTGGGCACAGAGATCCATCCCAAAAAGGGACTCCTTCATTTAGATTAGTCTTGCTTCCAATGCAATTTTCATTGCAGCTTTCACTGTGTGACCACTGGAAATGCTTCAGCAATAAATAAATGATGGCAAAACCAATTGAGTCAACACCGTGTACTTTCTTAGTCCTTTCTTGCCTTATGAAATGCTGTAGCTCACACATCTGTCAAATACATCCCTTATATTGTAAACTCTGGGAAAAGGCTATGTCTTTTGTGAAGTGCTTAGCACTTCTGGGCAATAAAAAGTAAATAAAATACAAATCATCTCTGTAGGAGTTTTTGCACTCCACCCTTTGGCATGGTCTCACGTGACCTTTTGTAGTCATACCAGCAGTACTGAATAGATAAACAGCACACAAGAAGAAGATACAGTTTTCTTTCAGTAGCAGAACTCCTTTTCAGGAAATCTCTGTACAGCAATTTCTTCCGTTTTGCAAGGTTTTTTGCTCCTTTTTTCATTCTTACTATTTTTCATTCATCTAAATTCTGGGGTAGAGAGAACAGTTATTTTTAATAACACTTCTCATTAAGAGTTTTTATTTTGATGCTGGAACAACTGTAGTACAATACATCTGGCTTTGAACACATTCATCCACCAGTCCTACTCGTTTCTACTGTGGTGCATGTTAACACCATTCTTTGCAAACCTAATGACCTGAAGAAATTAAAGGGATAGTATAAGACACCGTGGCCATGAAAGGAGAAGTTGTTGTGGAAAGTGAAAAATCCTGATTATAATTTAAATTGTGCTTATAGCAGTTAAGGAGTTTTTTCAGTCAAAGAAAAATGTAGTAACACATATAATTAAGAACTCTCTTATTAAGTTAGACTCAATGTCCATTTTTAATGGTATCTTATGTGAACATTAACTGATAGAGGTTCATTAGGGAAGAGCATGAGAGCTGAGCAACTTTTCCTTTAAATTTTAAGGGAATTTGGAGAGGTTATTTCTTGCTGAGTCCTCTGACCTCCTGACAGTCAGGGCTTTAAGGCTTCTAAACTAAAGATTTTATAGAGGTCCTTGTGTTGCCTACAGTGTTGTTGCTTTATTTTTACTTCCATGTCCAGCAGCATCCTATGAAAATGCACTCTATAACCCCATACTAAGAAAATAGTTTATGTAGTTTGATTTAAACCTTATTCTGTATTGACCATTTCCTGGAAATTCCCAAAGCTAATAAAAAAAATAAAAAATAAAATTGTTTACCTTGCCATATCATCCATAACTTTATATACTGTCATAATGATATTTTCCAGTCACCTCTTTCTGTCTTCCCATATCTTATAGTCTATACTGTATATCAATCCTCCTTGCCACTATTCTCTTTCCTACCTCTTATGTCTTTCTGAAAAACAGGACACTTGAAATAGGACATATTTTTTCAGGTGTAAAACTGATGCCTTAAATTTTAACTTTCATATTTTCCAGATTCTGTACTGCCTTAGTGTGTGACTCCAAACTTCATATAAAGTGTTAGCAAGTTCTCTTCACAGTTTAGTTAGACAAAACAATCCTTTTCCAGCCCAAGAACCAAGGACACCGTTACAGCTTCAGGTCCAAGAAATATAAACAACAGCAAATTGAGAAGGGCAAACTGGGAAGATGGGACTTCATTACCTGAAGCTGTAATTAGACAATTAACCCCAATATGTAAATGGACCAAAACTTATAAAAGTGTGAAAACGTGTGACCTGGTGTCCATCTTGGGTGTAGCCTTGGCCAGGCTCTTGTACTGCCCAAGGTGTATCCTTTGAAAGCCTTTTAATAAATACCTACTTTATTCCTTTAACTCTGTCTGGTCTCTGTTCCAGATAGCCTCTCCAGGCATCAAAACTGGTTTCTGCTTGACTCATTTTTTTCCTAATCATTCCTAAAACATCATTTTACTCTGAGCATGTAGATGATGTTTTCTGGAAACTATCCACAAAGACTTCCCATATCTCTTTCCTGGGTGGTAATAGCTAATTTGGAGCCTATCATTGTGTATGCATAGTTAAGGTTTTTCTCATGTACACTGCTTTGCATTTTCTTTGATACAGAATTTCATTTGCCATTTTATTTCTCAATCAATTAGTATTGTGAAATTCTTCTGCAATTCTTCCCTGGGAAGCTTCAGTCCCTGGGAATTTGATTGAATAACAAAAACTGAATCTTCCCTTTAAATTTGATCTCATATTGATTACATTTATAATAGCTCAGTAAGTTTTTTCTGTCCATATCTATAATCTGGGCTGCATCATAGGATGTACCTGATAAAATACAAAAGTTTGAAGCAATGTTTCTTTCCAAAGTACAGCTCATTGCAGTAGTAAATGCCAGGCAATTCTGAAGGATGGGGAAATTTCCTCATCAATTAGAGATGTGCTTGTGGGGAAAATGCAGCAACTTAAAAGCATTTCACCTGAGCCCATCTGGTCTTGTTTATACAGGGAAAAAAGATAAACTTTTGCTAATGCTGGTTTCTGCCCATCACTTATAATAACACCTGAATTAAAAATGAGTTATTGCTAGTCTTCTAGGTACTGGGCAAGTTAGACCAACTGTCTGTAAACTTTCATGGAACAGGGTTTAAAATAACTGTATTTCATTCTTATTTTCTATACTTATTCATTTGAGTACTTTTCTAAAGTAGCAAAGGAGGGGTTCCCTTGGGTATATCTGAGGAGTCTAGTTGGTAATCACCTACACCAAAAAGTCAGGTTGTTACCTGAAAGGGAGGGTGCAAGTTGAGAAAGGTCATTCACCCACATGTCCCTCTGCTGTGGACAGAAGACAGGCATATGGCTCTTCTGGATCATGTAGTACTTGAAAATTCCCTTTTTTATCCAGGATCAGGACATGGGTTCTACCTCTCCTAAGCAAAGGACTGTCACAGTAACAAAGACAACTCCCCGCAGGTGAACGCTTTGTAGTGAAACTGAATTCAGTATGGAATGAGATGGGAAGAAACCAGAGGAAAATAAGAAGACAGAAACTCGATTTAGGGAATTACAGATACTTGGAATGTGAATTTTTATGAATAAAAATTTGTTTTCCTAAATAAAAATGACTGCTTCTTAAAACCAAACAAACCAAAACCAAACAAAAAACCAAACCCACAAAAACATGTTAAAACATCACACTAATTCCATGAAAGAAAAGATTTCCTCCCTAAACATTTTTGTACTTTGGGGTTTTTTTGCCAAAAGTTAATGGAATATTTTTTTCATTTTCTTACTAGTTCTCATTAAAATATTTTGCCATAAACTCTGTCATATAATCTACTCAGCAGAGTGAGGAAGATGTCAGAACCATATAAAGAATAGCCTCTGTTCACTACCCATAGCATTTTGCTGTATTCACCTAATTGTCTTTTCTTGTGAAAAAACACCCCAAAGTTCACCTTTGTTTGAAGGTGATAGTTTTTAGCTCATTTCTCTTGTTCACCTCCCGAGTGCTGTCACCTACAAGAAGGAGTGAGCTGGTTTCTGTGTGGCTTGTGCCACCACTATCAGAGAATCATCTCATCAGGTCCAGCTGCAGAAGTCTCAATATTGATGATGCTGGATGAGCAAAAAAGGATGATTCCACATCCAGAGGGACCAAGGCAATGGTGAAATTGCTGAGATGAAGCCTCTGCCCTGTCTTTTTAACTCATGAAGTGAAACAAATTTGATAAAAAATATTTCAAGCATGATAACCAGGAAACCTTCAATGCCGTTTCTGCAGAATCATAGTTATAGAATGTAAATGCAGTTTGATGCACTAAATTGCTCATAAAAATTAGTTTTAGTGACGTTTATTGCCAATAAAAATGATACTTTTCACCTACATCCTGTGATCTTGTCTTGCGTTTCCTAGTCCCTAACAGACTTGTATCTGCATGTCTGAGAGATAAATATACTGTTGTCATACAATCTATACTTTTGTACCAAAGCATTGCTTACTTACATGAAGCTATTTCTCAGTTTCAGGAAAAAAACATACAATCAATTAAGGCCATGCTTTTCTCATATCACACACACACACACACATACATTCTCTATTTTCTGCTAAATTTTCACATTAATTAGAGCCCATAAAATATTGCCTGGATTTGAAGATGCATTTTCAGCCCACGGTTTTGGCCTTTCTGTATTCAAAATTGTATTATTCTCTCCATGGTAGGGTTAAAGTTTATCTCAAATAAATCTGTCTCTTTGGCTCAGCTCTAGCTGGCTTCCAGCCCTCGTCCCCCACTCTGAAAAAGCTGCAGACTAGGTAATTGCTGTCATTCAGCTATAGCCATGTGCTGTGTTTGCAGAACTAGAATCTGTTTCCCTAGAGAATCAGTCTTTCATGCCTTAAATGCTGTAAGTTCTTACTAGTACTCTGATAATCAAGACATGTCAGTTTTTATCCCGTTATTTTTTTCAGAAATATGTAAAGATAAAAGGTGGGTTTATCTGTTGCATTATTAAGTAAAGTTTATGAAGCAATTTAGTGCTGTAATGATCCCATCTAGCACTAATGTTCCTGAAAAGAAATTAATTTATAAGCTGTTGGTTTATTTAATAGTTGATACACACTTGATGATTCATACTCTAAGGACTAGGGATTATTGGTAGAGTTTTTTCATTGAGCATCTTGTAAAACAGGTCAGATTTTGTTATAATCATTGATGTATACATACTTATAAAAATTACCCAAAATACATTTTATGTTAACTTTCTCAGTCTTTTGCTGTGCTAAATAGCACTGTAATCTGTAACTAAGTGCAAGGCAAGTAGGGGTGCCTTTAGAGGAAGAAAATGCTACTTTGCAAAAGGGTGAAATTATCTAACCTTATGTCTGAGCACTCTTTTAAAAAACCCATGAGTGGTCCTTACTAAAGCACATCATGTGGTTATTGAATTAGAAATGCAGAGATGGAATAGATTCCAAAGGTTATATCGTCCAGTCCTCTGGCTCTGGGGAAGGAACAAATACACCAGAGCTCCCTACAGAGATTTTTATCTGCTATTTTTTTTTAGAATTTCTGCGAAAAGACTCTCCAAGGGTGTCCTGTTCAAGCTTTCTCCTCTCAATTTTTTTATTAATATATGACCTATATAGTCTTTACTGCAAGTTATACTGAGGTTTTTTTTGTCTTTCCTTCACATGAATAATTGGTAACAATTGATCATTGTCTTTCCTATTAACAATCTGCCATATCCTAAAAGATCTATCAAGTCTTAGTCTGCCTAGACTAAAAGAAACCCTTATTTTTGCAGTCTTCCTTCACTACTAACACATACTTTCTGAGCCTTCTTCTCTTTCCTGCTGTTTTCTTCTGTGTTCTTTCCAGAGTGACTATGTGTGTTTTGGAGTATGGCACTGAAAGCCACTAGCACTCCTTCAGCTGCATTCTCCCTGTAATCAAGTAGAAGGAAATGATTCTGACCCATATCTTACCTGCAAAATGCTTGACAACAGATTTTCCCTTTCCTTGTTTTTAAGTAATGCTGCACTGTTGACTCACAAGTCTTGTCTAATACTGTTAAACTTCCAGGTCCTTCTTACCTCACTTGGCATTTTCAGTATTTGTTTCCTCTCCTTACTAGTTATTTTGCTCTGAACTTTATTTCTTTTTTTATTAATTTCTTTTTAATTCTAGATTATGTATTTATCAGTACAGTTCTGGATTTTCAGGTTGTGCTCCAGACTTCTGTAACCTCACATATCCTATTTCATCTACAATATTTTGTAACTTTTTTAATCCATACTTTTAATGAAAGCACTGAACAGAGTTGCGCCTGAAATCTCTGAGGGATACAGTCTGAAAGAAAATCCCCATTTGATACTGATAGTTATTCTTTGAGAAGAGCTTTCCAAGAAGTCACACACAGTCTCAGTATGCTTTTTCATCTAGATGACATTTCCCTTTCTTTCCTACGAGAATTTAATATGAAAAAATATTAAATTTCTTACTGTACTCAAGATACTGCAATTTTATTCTTTTTCCCTGTGTCATGGTTTAACCTCAGCTTGCAACTCAGCACCACACAGCCACTTGGTCACTCCCTCAGAGCGTGATCAGGGAATCAGAATGGTAAAAATGAGAAAACTCATGGGTTGAGATAAAGACAGTTTCATAAGGAAAGAAAAAGACACATACACAAGCAAAGTGAAGAATTCCTTCCCCACTTCCCATGGGCAGCCCATGGTTCAGCCATCTTCAAGAAAGCAGGGATCCATCATCACGTGTAAAGGTGACTTGGGAAGACAACACTACCACTCTGAACATCCTCCCTTCCTTTTCCTCTCAGCTCCATACTCTGAGCACAAATGGTGCTGAATGGTCTGGAATGTCCCTTGGGTCACCTGGGGTCAGCTGTCCCAGCTGTGTCCCTTCCCAGCTCCTTGTGCATACTGAGCCTACTTGCTTGTAGGGTGGGGTGAGAGGCAGGAAAGGCCTTAACTGTGTAAGTACTGCTCAGCAGTAACTAAAACATCCCTGTTACCTACACTGCTTCCAGCACAAATACAAGCCAGAGCCCCAAAGCAGCTACTATGAAGGAAATTAGCCAAAATCAGCTCACCCAGTAATATAGTTATCCTGCCCTCCTGCCCCAGGAGATTAGCTTGCTAATTTTTGAAAAATACACATTGTTTGATTTTAGTATTTTTCATGTATTTCTAAATTTTCTGTGTACACATCTGTTTCATTTTAATGCAGTCTGTAGTTACGTGAAGTGTCCTGTTTTCTCTGGATTCCTCATTATCCCTCCTTTAAAGATACACATTTTCTTGTTTCCTGAGACTATCCCTCTCTACTATGACTTCTCACATGTAATCACTGATGCTTCAAATACAGTATTGTTTATTTCTGTATTCACTTGGATGTAAATTTAATCAAGTAGTGGACACTTTAAAATAAAAAACTCATTTAAAAATGTTAGCTATTGTGTCTTAACTACTGAAATAAAATCTTGTCCTTCAAAGAGTTTAGAAGGTTTAAAAGCAGCTTGAAATCATCATCATAAAACTGTGATTCAAACTATGCTAGTGGTGTTTGAAATAACAAAAGTCTGTTTTACACAAGTAGCCAAGACACTTTTAAAAGGGTTTTTTTGCAGTTCTTTTGGAGCATTTCACTTTCTGTTCCATGAAATGTTTTCTTATTGTGTTATCTTGTAAGGTAAGGAGCTAAAGCAATAGTTCAATAAAGCAGTATTTCAGGCAGTATCTTGAGTGGTGGGAAAAAGATTGTGTAATGCCTGAGGTGAGCAAATTATTTCTTTTAGCGGTATTTTGAACAAATTCATGTTGTACATGCACCTGATGCGCTCAGCACATGTAAACTTTGCAGAGAGATTTAACATTCAGATCAGGTAAACTTCCAGCCAAATACACTCATGAATACAGAAGTAATTACTGAGCTCTAAGGACACGTTGTGAGGACATTATCATTTGTCAGCAGGGTACCAGTGACTGCTGTCATGGAAAATTTACATTAGCATCATTGTTAAATAGTCTGTTTACTAGTTTCTTAATGACCTGCAGCAAACAATGATTTGAACTACTTTACCAAGTTCAGCGTGGAAGGCTGCAGTTATGCTGAATGTATTTTCACAGGTTAATGGTATTAAGATGGAATCAACAGCAGCTGTCAAGTCATATGCAACCAAATCATCTGTGAATAGGTCCAGGTGGCAGTTGTTTCTGTGATGCTAGTGTGGGTTGGAGATGTAAAGTTACTTTTAAAATATGCACTTGAAATATAAGTAGCCAGATAGCTGTGCTGAAGCATGAAGCCCAGGGAGGGAGGACTCTGAAAATCCATCTCACAGGTTAGGAAAAGCAGGACTTCCTAAGCCAAAGCTGCCAAGAGTCTTTCGCTGTAGCAGATCTGAAGTTTCTAGGATAGAAGTGTGGACAAATCAAAACATATGTGGTTTTCTTGGTAATTACACCTTAAAGAGTTATTCACGAAATACTAGAAAATGCTAATAGGCTTAAAAATATTTTCTTAGGTTCGACTGGCAATTACCTGCTACTCAACAGCTGAGAACTTGGAAATTTCTTTTTAACTTCCACAAATTATTAATTGATCTACGATCAGATGTTTCTGGAAAGATTTAATTAAACCTTATTAATTGAAAAAATATACAATTTCTGATGATGCACAACAAACTTTACATGTATTTAATATTTGAAAGAATTCTTTGACTGAGCTGTCTAACAGGTTTTGAAAGAATTCTTTGACTGAGCTGTCTAACAGGTTTCATGGAGGAAAAATCAGACTTAACTGTTATTTGGCACACCTAATAGAAAGCAAATGTTCTTGTAAAGGTCAGTGTGCAATGTATCACTTTATTTTTCGTTATCAAATATAATAAAAAATATCTATTCAACTTGAGAGTAGGCAAAATTCATAAAGACCTATTTCTTAGAATTTTATTTTTGTAGGATAATGGGGTGTGGGTATTGTGGTCAGTCCAGGCTTTTAAAACTCAGCATAAAACTTGTGAAGTGATGTGCGCTTTGGCACAAGATTGAATATTCACAAACACCTTTAACAGTTTTGTGAAGCAACACATAAATTATATTATTAATGTAGGAATCTGTTATTTTATTTTACTTACTTGAAAAAGTCTTGGGGGGAATTTTGTGAACTGTTCTTCAACCCTTCTTTCCTTTTCAAATTAAGAACTTGTGTTTGTCTCTGAGTGGGTTGTGCTAACTCTCCAACCAACAAAATGTCCGAATCCCTCTCATATCTTCATAATTACATTCAGTAGGCTTTCTACCTTTTAAAAAACTATTTTGTGTATTTTATTAAATTATACAGAACAAACCGTTCTTTGAAGGAAACTGATTCTCAGTGAAAATGTCTTTGCATTTATTTGGAATAATTACTGTTATTCCTTGTGTACAAGGTGAAATGTCTCCTCATTTCAGTCTTTTATAGACTGCCTTGCAGTACTGTGGGCTGCCAGGAGCAACCAGCAGTGGGCATTTCTACATTTAACATTTTTTGGCATTTATAGGATTTAGGCTACAGTATAGTCCCGGAAGAAGAAATGGCAGCCTTAGAAAAATGATGTTAGTTCAGTCTTGTAAATGAATGTTACACATATTCAAGGGAGCTTAATGAGGGAAAATATGTCAAATTTAGTGTTTGCTAATGTTATTGGCCAATGCATCATTGTAGCACATTCATCAGATCTCCCCATGAAGGCTCTTGTTGGTCTTTTCCAACCTAAACCGTTCTATGATTCTGTGATTGTAGATAAAGATGGGTTGAATTATTCCACTAAATATTTACTCACTTGAATAATGACTACATACCGAGTCAGAATTGTGTGGAAATATATTCAAAGTAATTGTGTAATGACAGTTTATAGTAATGACAGTTTAAATTATATCTTAAAATGAACAAATTTAAAATCACAAATGCAACTCCAACTCCTTGATTTTCACAGTTCTAACTGCTTGATTTTATTATTTTAGCTGCATAACATGTAGAGCTTTTCTTCTGTAGCATAACTTTAAGACGGAAGTAAAAAAGCTGCTCCAACAGAGTAACTACTGAATGTAAAAATGAGAAAACTTTTTTCCTCAAGCTTCACTGTTGCATTCTTCAAAACTATTTTGGACACTGTGCTTGTCATTTCTTAAATTTTTATCTTAATGTTCAGTGTCTTCTGAATAGATTTATATCTAGCTATATGGAAAAATAGATCTTTCACTGTTATGCAAGCTCAGGAAAACGATTAAACTTAGACCAAAATTAAAACAAACAAAAAAATCCTGAACTCTAATGAAGCTGGGAAATTTATGAACTTCCAAATTTTTAGCAGGCTTATCTTGAAGCATGAGAGCTGATATAATAATCGCCTTTCTTTTTTTGGCATGAACAAGTGGACTTCTGCAGAAAATTTCTTGAAAACTCAGTTTTTAGTAAGAGCATGCTCACAAATTAATAGGTTCTCCCCCCAAAAAGTGTGGAAGCTTTTAACTGAAGGTGAAATTTACTCTACTAACAGGAACTTATGCAAATGCTCAGAAGCCCTGTTTTTATAGGACAGGGAGAGTCCTGACTTAACTAATGAATGAGATTTTTCAGGATGAAGTCTGAATAAGGAAGCAGTATCACTTACGTAAGAAATTAAGGGAATTTCTGTAGAGCAGAGGAGGGAATAATCAAAAAATAAGAAAACTGGTAATACTGAGCTGGTTTATCCACGTCTAAGCATACAGCTATTCCACCTAAATCCAGAATATTTTCACAGAGTGTGCATTATTAAATACAGTTAAGATTTAGCAAATGGAGAAGTATTAGGCATGTTTAGCTTTTTGTTAGTAAAATATCTGTTATCTATAATTCAAGATTTGCCATTGGCACTAGCTGAAGATGTCATTGACATGGGAATTGGGAGCTGGGGATCTTGATCTAAGGGGACAAACATGTTCTTAATCTGAAAGAGCTTTAAACAAGATCAGATCGAGCAGTAGATATTGCATAATAAAGGACAAATCACGTTAACAGGCAGACTCATACACTGTTGTAATCTGTTCTCTTCCTAATCTTGTTTCATCCTTGCTGTGTGGCCTACCCCTATAAGGAAGAAATCATACTGTGTGATTTATTTTCAAGATTCAGTTCTTAACACAAACTTGTCACTCCATACCTGAATACCTGCACACCTGGCTTGAGTGTCCAGTTCAAAGTGTGTGATTTCAAATTTGAAGAGAATCTAGCTCTTCCAGAAACACTGTATCAACCAACTTTCTTCCTGATTATTTCTTTCCTAACAGATAACCAAATCATACCTTTGGAAAGTTGACTTAAAGGCTTATTGATAAAGTATCATTAGATATCGGGGAAAAAAAACCCAAAAAATTGCAAAATAAAAACAACCTAGTATGTTTCCACTGCTGAGATAAACAAAAATGGAAATCCCTGTAGGTTAACTTCTTTCTAATAGACCTCTGGAAATGTCACATAGCTGTGAAAGTTTACAACATCTGGATGTTACTGTCCTGGTGTTACTTCTTGCTTTGCTAGCTCATTTCTGCTTGGAAGTCATCAAAAAACAGAAGCACCTATTCTATTAATCATAAGTTAGGAAATTCTAGGTTTGTGTTATCCCAAATGGAGAAAAATATAAGAAAATAAATGCTGATCTTGTTTTTTTTCCCTGGACTTGGTACATCTTGCCCTGGAAGGGATCTAAGTTGCATCAGGAAAGCTCATCTCACAGTTTGAGAGCACTTGATCCATGCAAGTGAAAATACTGACATATATTGTGGTTGCAGTGAAGAAACAAATATATCCAGTTAATTCTGAATCTAAAGGCATTGTCAAATTGCAAAATAAAAAGTCTTGCAATGTGCCAAATATAAAATAAAAACAATAGAAGATGGTCTGGAACAGTATCAGCTGTTTTGTATGAAGTCAAAATTGGTGTGTTTCTCCCTTGATAGCTCTAGAAAGGTTCAGTAATCGTAGAGGGGAATGTATAGCTGTCTTCATATATTCAAATCTGCTGAAAATTAGAGCAAATTGAAAACCGGATGGTTTTCTGATAAAATTTCATGGAAATCAGCTGTGACTTTTTCCTCTCAAAACAGAATCAATTTTCATAGTTAGTCTTCTCTCTTGAGCTGACACTGAATTGGTGAACTTTTTAGTAAAAATGCTTTTCAAGAGTTTAGGCCTATTTTCTCGGGCAGAGAAAGAAAGAAACCTTGTAGAAATCTATGTATTCCAAGATATTTGAAGTTGCTCTTGTTATTGGTGCTAAAGTGTTCAGAGATTCCTTCAGGAACTATGCACATGGAGAAATAAAGTGTACTGCTTTGGATGGCCCACTGAAAAAGTTCTTGATAGGAAACAAACCCCAGCCAAAAAGAGAAGGGGGAGCTGGCTGGGAAGGATGTCAGGTAATAATAAAAACAGGGATAGCCGAGAGAGGTTAAAACACAATGAAATTATTTCCAAGTGCCCAAGGCTTACTGCAGTCGCTTTAGAGTTTTCTCCTCAACAAAAAATTAATTCCAATGTGTCAGCACATCTAAAAAAATGCTATCAATTATTGTTAATAAGAGTTTAAGAGATTATAATATGTAAACTTCAAAAGTTTGACTGTTTGTGTATTATGTTCAAAAATAGACTGTGTTCAATCATACAATTCAAATATACCTTAGACATAGTACATGACCCAAATATTTACACAGTGTGGTCTTGGTCCTGTAAAATTACTTGCATATATAAGTTAACATTGAAAAAAATCCTACTACCTCTGAGGAATTATTCAAAGTTAATACAATACAGAACGATTTACACGATGTTGCAGGGATGAGATGCTAAGATGACATGTGAGGTAGAAAGCTGAAGTATGGAGAAGGATCATTGTGATTCTTCATAACTTGCAGCAGCAAATAGTTTAAATGCCACACCTGTGCATTCAAAAAAGAGTCTGTGAAAATCAATGCAAACAGATGCTGGACTGATTGACTGACTGATATTATATAGTTTGACCTTTACTCTGAGTCTCAGTGAGCATTTACAGACATTCATCATGTGGCTCATGGTTCATGCTTTTTGAGCATAAATGTAGAACTAGGCTTTGAAAGACTACATTTCTATTTTTTGTGTATTATTTAAAAGCCTCTTTTCATGATGCACAACACTGTCTCTCATCTCTAACTTCTGTCTTGGGAACTGGGCTCTTGTTTCAGTTCAGGATCATAACTTAGATTGGTTGAAAAGGAATACCAGCTTTCTGCTCAAAAGCATTGTTTTCAGAAAGTTAATGAGTATGAAATTAAGTTCTCCACTGAATATTTACTGCCATGTCACCAGTTTTTCAGAACTTCAGCATGCAGATTCTTTCACAGTGGGGAAGATCCTCAAAAAGTGAGCAGACTTTTAAAGAAAGAGATATATCTGCAAAAATAACTGTCTTCTTTTTCTTCTTGTACTGCAAAACATTCAGGCATAAATTGACTTTCTTCAACTATAAATGTGTTTTTTGTTTTTTTTTTTTACCTATATAATCTTGTTGAAGACATACAGATAGAAAATTAAACATTCAGAATTATGATTTATACCTAGATATTCCCAGGTAAATATGGATATGTTATAATTATTTATAAATGTAGGCTTGCCACATATGGTAGATTTAGTGTTGATGGTATTGTTCGTGTGAAATCGTGTTATGCTTGATAACACAACAAAATTGAAACTGAAGCAGAAGTACACTGATATTTGGGTCTCTGACTGAAACAAAAGCATCACATAATCTGGCATGTTCTTCCATTGCTCTTTTCTCTTTTTTTTTCCATGCTGCTGGATTTTTCTTCTAGTCTAAGGTAGAGTAATCGACTCATATAGATAGTTTCAAAGTCAAAGCATTTTAGTCAGCGACCATGATGCTTTGTAGGGTAACTAAAATTTCAGAAATGTAGGTATGGGGTTTCTTTGAATCATAAACATATTTTTTTTTCCTTGGGTCAGAAGAAGACTGTGATGCACAGAGCTACTCTAATTTGGAAAATCTCTAAGAAAGTGAGGCATATGAATCTAAGTAATGAAAAATCACCTTTATCATGAAAGAAAAAGATAAGCTAATTTCTAGTGTGATACTGGAAAAGGACTGCTGAATGGTACTTTAAAAAAAGTTAATTATTTCCTGTATATTACTGTGTCTTTAGGCCTGAGAACTTATTTTTGTGACCACAGGGTCACAAGTCCTACCAAGCAGACCTGTTCCAGCATGGGCTTCTCTCTCCAGGAAGCCACAGGTCTTGCCAGGAGCCGGCTCCAGCATGGGCTTCCCATGGGTCACAGCCTTCTCTGGGCATCCCTCTGCTCTGGCATGGAACGTGTATATCTGCATCTCCATGGATCTCCATGGGCTGCAGGAGCACAGCTGCCTCACCATGGGCTGCACCGAGGGCTGCAGGGATATTTCTGCTCTGGTGCCTGCAGCACCTCCTACACCTCCTTCTTTGCAGTTGGTTGTTCTTCTCACAGATTCTCACTCCTCACTTCTCTGGCCACAAATATTTATGCACACTAATTTTTTCCCCTTCTTAACTGTGTTATCCTAGGCACTACCATTATCACTGATGGGATCAGCTTTCACCAGGGGTGTATCCATCTGGAATTGGCTCTCTCACATGGGGGAAGCTTCAGGCTGCTTCCCAAATCAGCTCCCTCTGTAGCCCTGCCGCTACCAAAACCTGACTGCACAAACCCAGTACAGTAGAGGTTAGTAGACTTCTATTTTTCATGAAGTAATTTCAGTTACAGAAGCTTTTCTGTATAGTTCCTGTTGCCTGAACACTGGAGGAGTTTTTTCCCCTCTCATAAACACTGCCCAAAAATGATGAAGGAACTATTTGAAGTTAATGTCTAATGCTTCATAAATTAGCTGTTAGGATACAAAGTTAGTGTATTGATTTTTTTCCATCTAGTACATGCTCTTTTCATAAACAAACTTGATCATGTGCCTATTGATATATTGCAGATGTAAATTTTATTAGAAAATGGACTGGAAAGTAATAAAAGCTTTAAACAGGCAATCATTATCAGCAAATTTCATTAGTAAACAGATAAATTTTCAAACAAGCTTATTGTTTTTTAAAGAGATTTTGATTATTCCAGGATGCTAAAATTGTCTGATGCAAGATGGTCCCCAATCATTTTACGAAAGAAAGAGAAACCTTTTCAGTGACTGGTGGGGAATAGAAAGGTTTCCATACATGTTGATTTTACATATACAGTGATTCACAAGCAAAGCAACAAGAACAAGACATGCTAAGCTATAAGTAACCCAGGCAGATTCTGTGGCATCAGTCTTTCTTTGAAGCTGAATCATGGATTTACCCTCAACAACAGTGTTGGAAAACCTCACACCGTGATGATGTCTTCAAATGCGGTTAAAATGCCAGGAGTCCTTAGTCTTGTCTTAGGCAAATAAATTTATTGAGCCCTACTGTAGGAAAAAGAGATAACTGGGTACTAAAGACAGACAACCAGTGAGATAAGAAGGAAAGAGTGGATGCTGATGTAAATTCCCAGTATAGACTGGGTGGATGACAATTACAGTCACAGACAGCATCACTGTCTCACCTGTGCTGCCACTGCAGCTAGCAGTAGTTAATGAGGTTATGTATTCTGCAGATTCAGAACAGGATAGAAGCATTATTGCTGGTTTTTTCCTTAAGGCTCAGGCACCTGGTTCTGCTCTATGTTTTCGGCACAGTACTACCAACAGCTCACATCATAGCAGCACCATTGTTTTGATGAATTGCTTATTGTCATAATAAGGGTTGCATACAACCTCCATTTTGTGAGAGTACTATAAAATCAGCAGGTTTTTTTTAAACCCCACACATTTCTATTTTAAATACTTTTGTAAATCAATTTAGTTATGTCAGAGAGTTTCACTGGAAATGTGAAAATAACTCTTTTACAGTGAGCTAAGCTTGCAAAGGGCAGTATGCTATGATTTTACAGCCCAGTACTTTCCATTTTCTATTTTTGAGATGTGCATCTCAGCTCAAATGACAAGTATTTTTGCACAGGATTGTTAGGTGCAGTAGACCTTACATACAGATGTAGGGGTCCTGAGTGCATGGGTAGCCCTTGATGGCCTTAACAAGGCTCACCTAGGACCTCTCCACGCCTCTGAGTGAGCATTCCATAGAAGCCTGATCCAGGACCACTGCGTCCCTGTCTGAGCCCTGTTGTAGGGGTGTCTGCCTCTGCTCATGTTCCTAGAAAATGGCCTTGACCTTCCTGCTGACTTGCTGCCTTTTCACTGCCTGATGACCACTGGGCTGTTGACAGGACCCTGTGCTGTCACCCCCCTGCCCTGCCCACCTGTGTTAGTGGCATTGCACCCTTCAGACTCCTGGCTCGCCTCACCTGCAGCTATCCTTGATCTTGCTGGATCCTTGAGATGAGCTGCATTCATCCCATTAAATAAATGTTGGTGCTGCCAGAGCTTTTGGAGTAGCTGTGTGTGTGTACTGCAAGGCTGCAGAGCTTTTGGGGAGGATGCAGCTCCAACCAGAACCTGCTGCAAACAGATACTGCTATTGCTCAAACCCTTTACACGTGGCATTAGCAATGTGTGGCTTGTGGCAAGCAGGCAACTTCTCACTCTGTGCAGGATTTTGAAAACCTGTGTAAGAGAGATTCCTACACAAGATTCTCTGCAGGCACGTGGATTTTGTGTGTTTTCAAGTCCTGCTGTTTATAGTAGCACAGAAAANATTTTATTTTATTTTATTTTATTTTATCTTCATGTTTGATCTACACTTTCTGCCTGATTATTTCCTAGCATGTTCTCCAATTATCTTGCTGTGATACACAAAGACATATCTTTCTTCCTTTCCTATGTCAATAGATATTTCCTGTGAAATCATATTTTTTTATGCTGAAATCTATGTAATTTCCTGTATTATGCAAAATATTCTGTAATTGTGTTCATCTTCTAGGATACTTTTTTGCAATGGTTTGTCCAGACCTGTCTGAAATTTTCCAGTGGAAACTGTGGGTTCAAAAAGTGATGCAATGGTTTCTTGTCAGTTGCTCTCAATTTATTCTGGAATGACCCTCAGCATCCAGTCGCTACCTGAATTCCTAGTTGAGTGTTTTTCTGACATTTTCAGAGAACTATTCACAGAAGGTCTCATAATTTTTTCTTAGTGAAGATGGTTGACACGCAGTCCTCAGCATCCATCAATAAAGATATTTTTTTCTTCTTGCATTATTTCTCACTTTGCTGTTGAATTTCAACAGCCATTTTATCAATTGGTCGCTGAGGTTTGCTAAACAGAATATAACAACAACAACAACAACNGACATGCTAAGCTATAAGTAACCCAGGCAGATTCTGTGGCATCAGTCTTTCTTTGAAGCTGAATCATGGATTTACCCTCAACAACAGTGTTGGAAAACCTCACACCGTGATGATGTCTTCAAATGCGGTTAAAATGCCAGGAGTCCTTAGTCTTGTCTTAGGCAAATAAATTTATTGAGCCCTACTGTAGGAAAAAGAGATAACTGGGTACTAAAGACAGACAACCAATGAGATAAGAAGGAAAGAGTGGATGCTGATGTAAATTCCCAGTATAGACTGGGTGGATGACAATTACAGTCACAGACAGCATCACTGTCTCACCTGTGCTGCCACTGCAGCTAGCAGTAGTTAATGAGGTTATGTATTCTGCAGATTCAGAACAGGATAGAAGCATTATTGCTGGTTTTTTCCTTAAGGCTCAGGCACCTGGTTCTGCTCTATGTTTTCGGCACAGTACTACCAACACTCACATCATAGCAGCACCATTGTTTTGATGAATTGCTTATTGTCATAATAAGGGTTGCATACAACCTCCATTTTGTGAGAGTACTATAAAATCAGCAGGTTTTTTTTAAACCCCACACATTTCTATTTTAAATACTTTTGTAAATCAATTTAGTTATGTCAGAGAGTTTCACTGGAAATGTGAAAATAACTCTTTTACAGTGAGCTAAGCTTGCAAAGGGCAGTATGCTATGATTTTACAGCCCAGTACTTTCCATTTTCTATTTTTGAGATGTGCATCTCAGCTCAAATGACAAGTATTTTTGCACAGGATTGTTAGGTGCAGTAGACCTTACATACAGATGTAGGGGTCCTGAGTGCATGGGTAGCCCTTGATGGCCTTAACAAGGCTCACCTAGGACCTCTCCAC
>VXBB01018435.1:1571844-1583492 GCA_013399915.1 Illadopsis cleaveri
TGTGCTGGAAAAAGTGTTGATACCAAAGGGATGTTTCAGTCACTGCTGAGCAGGGCTTGCACAGAGTCAAGGTCTTTTCTGCCTCTCACCCCACCCCACCAGTGAGAACACTGGGGAGGGGTGAGGTGCACAAGGAGTCAGTCATAATTTTATCTCCCCTTTTCATCTCTCACTGATGCTCTGTCACACACTTGAAATTTATTTTAGTATGAATTACAAGATTAAAATAAAATTTACATCATCGAAAATTCTGGTTTATCTGTAAATATCCAATTGTACTGTTTCCTTTACCCTAAAAGCATTTACTGTATCAGTGAAATGCTGAAGTAGAAGTTTTGAACAGATTCTCCTGTTCTTGCAGCAATTAAAGATTTTTTCATTTTTGAAATTTCCTTTTGTAATAATTTTATTCTTTTTAAATGTATAGGACTTCCCTCAGCACCATCTTCCCAGTATATTAGTTATGCCTTTATATAACATGCAGAACTCCTAAACATCTGTAATCTAAGGTTGCTGTTATTTTGGGAGAGTAAGAGGGAAGTTGAGGTGCATGAGTAATACAGATAATAGTTTTTTTTTTTTCATTTCAGCCAGCACATTAGGCCAGTCACTGCAACATGCAGTAGTTTCTGGATTACTGCATTCAATAAAAGAATTATGTCTTGTCTTCACAAAAAATGCAAATGACATGCAGACATAGCCTATTTATGAAACAAGTTACTACACTTCTGGGGCATAGCTGGAAGAAAGAGATTTAAGAATATATTTTATACTTCCATAGAAGCATCATGTTGTGTGAAATAGAAGTTCTCCTAGCACTCCTGTAGCTGACCTTTCAATAAAATATTAGCTGAATTAGGCTAGACATTTTCTACAACAAAGACTTGCATGACTATTTCTGTTTGCAGCAAAGATCCTTTTCCTGGGGAAACATGTTAAAAATAACTAAGAGAGTACCTGGATTTTACTCTGATTTTTTTTCCCCCGACCTAAACTTAAAGAGTTTCCTCATTAACCTCCAGAAAATTAACACTTGGTCTAGGTCTTGTAAGAAAAATTGTCCCATTTAGGAAAGTCTATACATTTGAATAGTTTGAAATGGCCTTTTGAGGTGTCATGATATATGTTTCAGTTTATTTCTGAGTATTCCTCACTGTCCAGAAAACCTTGACTTCATCAGCATCTCCAAGGGGAGGAAATAAGTAGTTTCAGAAGATGAACCATTTTCCCCTTAGCACAGGAGGCAGTGCACGTGCAGGTGGGGCTGGTCCCTGGCCTTACACTCAGCCTATTTCTCCAGTGTTCCTTGGTGTCTGCAGTGCCATGAGATGTTGCAGCACTCAAGAAGTGGGTGCACCCTCTATATTTGTATTGTGCACTGCAAGTCTCCCCCATGAACAGATCTGTACACAGAGCTCCCAGACCTACTACACTCTCTGCTTTATTTTTTTTCCAGTTTATTCTGAGTCATCCTGCAGCTATTAACAGAAAAAAAACTAGCAGATGACTTTTTCTTCAGGATTAAGGAGCACAACTAACATATTTAGATAGTTAATAAGATTATTTTCTTCAGTTTAGATTTATCTTCCATGGCTTTTGCATTTTATTGGGAATAATTTTTGACCTTAGATTACTTTTACTTGGTAATAGCAAGAATAAAAAAGCAAGTGGAAGCTGCTGACTGTATTTTCTTCGGAGCTTGTACTTAAAAATTTAGCAGATGTTCTGGAATATACAGTTGAGTATCTTGTCTGGATCAATTCTTTCAATTCCAGGAATGCAGAAAGTGTAGAAGATGTGTCACTTGAATTATGATAATATTATATTTCTTTAGCAGAGTTGGTTTTTTTTAAATCAAATTTACACAGTAAAATTAGAATAAAAGCATTGACACTCTTCTGTAAATCCATTAAAAGAGTGTTTCTGATCAAGTCAAATGGTGAAGTGTCCCAATATAGAAAGTGTTGGGATACCATGGTGATTGTATCTATAAAAATCTATACCCTGTCAAATTTCAGGGATTGAGAGCAAACACACTCTGCAGTATACCTTGGGAAAAATCATTAGTAGGAAAAAAAAAAAGACTATAGCACTTAAGTACTGTGATTTTCTTCACATGTCTGAACTCAATCTACCATGTTAGCTGTTTTAAGTGTCACTAGAGTTTGACACTAGAGACCAAGAGCTGAACAGAATCCAACAAAGTATACTAATTTCTGGAAGATTTGTAATGCAGTGCTGGAGATTAAGGCTATTTTTTTTTTGATGTGTCCAATGTTTCATTTTATCAAGATTCATTGCTATGAAATGTAATGAACTCCTTGAACCAATATGAAGTGTGGCAGCTTCAAGAAAGCCCTGGCCTTTAAATTCAAGCTCAGTGCTATCAGAGATGACCTGGTCAGGGCTGTATAGAATTTAGATATGGGTTCCCCTCTATTCACCATGTAAACCAAAAGCTTGTTCCAGAAGCTCACTACTCTCATAACAGAATCCTAATTTTCAACCTGAATTTATTTCTGTCTAGTTTACATATTTTTTGTGTTAGTCTCTCCTGCAGTTTATGTGATTCTTCTACCTCCACACTGGTTCTCTTTCCATCTGACACCATCCTACTTCATCTTCCTACACCTGCCTTCATTCCTTCGTTCTGTAAAAAAATCACTTGTAATTCCTTTCCATATCACAGCCTTCATTTTGGTAAAATGAGCAAGTCATACTCTTTGCTGTCTGTGAAGCCAACCTTTCTTGTTTCCCTGCTCATGCTAGGAAATTTTCTTTCCTGCTTTTCCAATTTTAACTCCTTTTTGTGTGAGGATAGCTAGAACTTTATGGAGTTTCCAGATGAAACCTTATGAGCACATTATACAGTAGCATTAATATTTCCTGAGCCTCTGCAAATACTTTTATTGATACAGTTGACCACTGTACAATTTTTTAAAAAATTATTTAATGTTATATCTCTTGGGTGAAAGAGATTGTGACATCTGTCTTTTGCCACCATTTGTGTTATGTCTAGTTCAGTAGGTGCTTAGGCTCTACTGTAAAGATTAATAATAAGATTTATTAGTAGTATCAATGAAATTGATCTCTCATTACTTGACAATGTTGGTGATATGCTTTATTAATCCTTGGTTTCCTCATTTCTCTCTGTATTTTGAGTTGACTTGCTTCTTTTTGCATGTGTTCATTTTAGTATTTTTACTTCTCTGCTGTGGCTACCCTTCAGGAAATACAAAACAGTTTACAAATCTTACTGTTGCATATTTAAATCCTGTTGCAATTAAACTGTGAAGGTTACTCTCCACGTAATAAAGTGTACAGATTTTTTACAGGAACTGTAAAAACAGTATAAACAGCATTACAGTACATTAGAAATAGAATTGTAGAACTGTAGAATCATTTAGGTAGGAAAAGACTTTGAAGATTATGAACTTCAACCATCAACTGAGCAGTACCACCATGTCCACCACCAGACCATTTCCTCAGGTGTCATATTCACATGTTTTTTGAACACTTCCAGGAGTAGTGAATCCACCACTACCCTGTACAGTCTGTTCCAATGCTTGAGAATCCTTTGTGTGAAAAAATTTTTCCTCTTATCTAATTAAAATCTCCCCAGGTGCAACTTGAGGCCATTTCCTGTCATCGTATTACGTGTTACTTGTGAAAAAAGACTGACCCCCACCTGTCTACGATCTCCTTTTAGGTACTTGCAGAAGGCATAATGTTGAGACGTGGGCCGATGGTAAAATGCCATAACCTTCCTGAAGTGTCTCCAAGAGGAGGGGGCTCCACCAGGCATGTAGCAAACACCACGTTCACACACACAACAGTTGGCTATTTAAGTGACAGAAGCAGGAAATTGCCTTTGTGTGGATACCCAGTGGTACTTTATTCCACCGACTCACTGAAGGAGGTCCAGGGACAAGGACAGGTAGAGGGTCCAGACTTATATATGGGAACAAGGGGGCAGAGCCAATGGTAACAGCCAATCAACGGAAAGGATAGGCAGGAGAGTAGTTACAGGGACCAGCAGGGAAACAACTAGGGTAGACAAACAGAGGTACAAACCAATGAGGGCACACAAAACGGAGAAGCTGCTAGAAGCTGACCATATGTGGTAAACTGGGCGTGTAATGGCCAATGGACCAACAGGGGGGTGTGACACTGGGGTTAACTGACAGCATGTCAGTTAAACAGGGAGTCCATAGGAGAGCTTAGAGCTTAGGGGACATTCTTCCAAGGCATAGCCCCAGGAAGTCCCCTAGCAGGCCCACAGGATTCCATAGCATAAGGTCCTTCTTTCATCTCTGTTTCTCCAGGCTGAACACCTCCAGCTCCCTCAGCTGCTCCTCACAGCACTTGTTTTCCAGACCCTTCTCCAGCTCCGCTGCCCTTCTCTGGACACGCTCCAGCCCCTCAATGTCTTTCTTGCAGGGAAGGGCCCAGAACTGAACACAGGATTTGAGGTGTGGCCTCAGCAGTGCCCCGTACAGGGAGATGGTCGTTGCCCTGGTCCTGCTGGCCACACCATGGCTGATCCAGGACAGGATGCCACTGGTCTTCATAAAAATAATATTCCTAATAAATTCTAATGAGGCTGCTATTTAGACGGCAACATATTTATTTGACCAAATATAATTTAATTTAGGCAATGACTCATAAAGAAAAGTGTAATATTTTTATATAGACTGTATAGACTGCAACAGCATACAAAAAAAAAAAAACAACCAGTGAGCGAGAAGAAAGTCGGAATCTTACTCGACATTCTGATGTAATAAAACAGATTTTATTGTATATAAAGAGTACTTTTATGACTTTAAATTCAAGATGATTGAAGACTGAGACATATAAATGCATGCATTTCATTTTATACAGCCATAGCAGTGTGATTTAAGGATTATAAGTTTGCATAAAGTATTTCTTAGTTTACTTAATATATGTTATGTACAAAGAATGTATTTACCTAACTTGAAAAGAAATAAGTCTCAAAATTTATTGCTGCATTTAACTTTTAAATCACCACTGTTTCTAGAACCTTGCACTATCCTAACCCTAGCAGATCAAGGAGATTGTTTTAAGGGAATTGAACGCAAGAAAGATCAAGGCTGGACTCCATCTGATATGAATCCTGTTCTTGGCATTGCAATACTGAAGAATTGAGCATTGCTGACTGCACAGGGTTCCTCAAAGAAGATCACAGAATCACGGAGTGTTTTGGGTTGGAAGTGACCTGAAATAGCATGTTCCAAACCCCCTGCTATGGGCAGGGACACCTTCCATTACACCAGATTGCTCAAAGACTCAGCCAACCTGGACTTGAATCCTGCCAGGGATGAGACCTCCACAACTTTTCTGCGCAACCTGATCCAGTATCTCACTACCCTCTGAGTAAATTATTCCTAACATCTAAGTCTCTCTTTGTTTATAACCGTAACCCATTATCCTGTCACTATCTGGCCATGTAAAAAGTCACTCTCCCACTATTTTATTAGCCCCCTTTAGGTACTGGAAAAGCACAATCAGGTGTTCCTGGAGTGTTCTTTCCTCTGTGCTGAACAATCCCAGCTGTCTCAACCTGTCTTCATAGGAGAGGTCTCATAGGAGACTCCAACAGGTACATGTCCTTGCTGTGCTGGGCCCCAGGGCTGGATGCAGGGTTCCAGGTGGGGTCTCAGCAGAGCAGAGCAGAGCAGAGCAGAGCAGAGCAGAGCAGAGGGGCAGAATCCCCTCCCTGGCCCTGGTGCCCACACTGTTTTGGATGCAGCCCAGGACACGTTTGGTTTTCTGGGCTGTGAGTGCACACTGGCAGCTCATGTCCAGGCTATCAGCCACTGGCATCCCCAAGTCCTTCTCTTCAAGGCTGGTCTCAAACAATTCTTCTTCTAGCCTGTAGTCACCACTGGATATGCTCTTTGATGCCTTCTATTAATGATGTTAATGAAATGCTTATGGCAATATTTCTGAGCCTCAGGGAAAGTAGTTTACAGTTGTCAAATTTTTAAAAATCACGGCTAGTGAAGCTACTTGGTGGACCATTACAAATATTGGTGAGTTAAATGTTCCACCTATAAGTTTGTTCTGGGAAACAATGTGACTCTGTTTGCTGACAATGTTAAAACTCTTAAAAATGAAAAAAGGAAGTCTTGTGGCCACAGATAAGTGTTTTAGTAACAATTTTGAATGAATCTTCTAGTTTTCATGTGTAGCTTTTTCATCCTAGTACTTTAAAAGAAGTCTCAGGGGTACTACCTTTTTGTTTGGTTTAGTATAATGCATAACACAGAAGGATCTCTATAGAACTGTGCAAGTAGCCTGGATGGTTGCCTGGAACAGGAATAAGTTGGCAGAAAAGAATATTTTCTATTCATTTTTTGCCGTTTGTCAACCAGCATGGTGTTGTCTTTAAAAGTATATGTCTTTGAAGAATATGTCCTAAGTCTTTAAATAAATTGTTGTGGGGCAAAGAGGAAAAAAAACCCCAAAACTTAATGACTAAATAACTAGAAGATCCAATAAATAGAAGATCCAAATTCAACACAGAGACGTATAAACCAGTACTTTGTCATAAATATAGTAGTTGCAGTCATTGCTGTGGTGATCTGGGGTCATCATCCCAATATTTTATTCCAGTGCCCACCTATGAAATTTAGAGGTGTAATTAAACAGCAGTCCAATTCACATCAGACTGATCTTGGAAGAGAAATATCTGCAAATATGTGATTTCACAGATTACTTTTATGAGAACTAAAAGAACAAAAGCACAAAGCAAATCCAAATTTTATTCTGGAATATGTCACTTGAATATGATTTAGAGAAATAGTGGCTGTGGTTGCTATGCATCCAGAGTAGAGTCTGATTGGAAAAATATTTGGTCAGAGGTCTTTTTGAGTTGTCAGAATGTAAAGGGATTTTCTTCTAATCATTCCAATTTTGGGTATTTTTAAATGACTGTGTCTGGGCTGTACTGTGTGGTAGCTCCTGAACTTGATAGCAGAATCCACCTCAGAGGAATTGAACACTTCTCTGGAACTGTGATATCATTGCCTTTCATTTAATACAGGTATTCTTAAATTTACATCCAATTAAAAAAAAAAAAAAAATCAAACCATTAAACATCTCCATAAACACTGAAGTGGATTCTTTACCTGTTTTGTTTTTCAAAAATTCAAACAATGAACATTCATATAGGGAGAGTGAAAGCAAAATTTTGTAGCATTCTGAAAAAATGTGATTTGAGTTGGCTGTTAGGTCAATTTAATTTGGAACAAAATAATGAGATGATCAACCCATCATACGTGAAGGAAGCTTGAATTTCTTCTCAAGCATAGTACTGGCAGGACACATATGGCCTTGCATGAGCTTAGGGGCTTTACTTATTCTAGGTGTAATAGCGTATATAGAGTTAAGTGTAAATTTGTGTTAAATTTTTACATGCCCTGTTAGAAGATGAACAAAATTTTCCTTTGGTAGGAGATGTTATTCCATTTTCTGGCATTACAGCAAATTTCTCTGCAAGCTGTTTCTTCGTCATTGTTCATCATTTTGTTTATAGCAAATAGGTGTAACATTTTCCAATGTTGCTGAATTACTCTAATAAGTCTGATCCATGATGAGCAAATTCATAAGCATCTTAACATATTTTTTTACAAGTAAAAGTTTTTAAGACCTCTGTATGCTCATATTTGGCATAGAATTTGAGCATGTGAACTACCTTAAGTGGCTTCAACAGTTGAGCACTCTAATATGCATTCCTGAAGCCAGCTACAGAATACCAGTTTCTCTGAAAAGCTAAGAACTAGAGAATGACAATTACATGACCCCTTGCAACAAAAGCCTTTGTGCTAAGACACACTGTTAACTTATGGAATATTTAGTAATAGGGATTTTGACTGAAAGTGGGGAAAATATTTCTGAGAGAAGGAGAAATATTTAACTTTTAGAGTCAAGTGCATGATATCGAGTCATAGAGAACTTTTTCTTTGACAGTGCACATTAACTGGATCTAATAGAATTCAGCTCAGCCAGACAAAAAAAAGAACTAGACAGAAAGAGAGGTTAGATAACATAGCTGGCCAGAATGTTTGGATATAGCAAACATAATCCTTTGTATAAGACAGGCTTTATAAAAAGTCCTGTTCAGTATGAACATACTGGAAAGATGAGAAGCAATGAGAAAGTTGAATGTGTGTTGTCTGTGAATACAGCTTTCAAAACTCTGAAGATTCAAAAAGGGGTGAAGAGTACAGTTTGATAATGCAATGTGGAAAGAGAAAATATGCTAGCAAAGAAGGTTAAAACTGATTCATTACATTTGCATTGTATTTCAACAAGTAGGAATTAATGTCCAGAGAGATATAAAATTATGCAGAGATGCAGTTGTGAAAACACAACTGCCTTCAGTTCCTTGTGAGATTGACACTGTAACTTTGTTGCTATTGAAAAGAGAGAAAATTTTCTGGTTGAAAAATCCATGAGAATTTTTCTGTAATAGGTGTCAACAGCTTTTCTATATTACTAAATATCTTAATTATTTTCTGACCTCAATACAATTTCCACAAATGTGAAGCTTCACTCAAGCAAGCACTTTGTAAAGGACTTTTTTTTGTCATTAACATGATGTTGTTTGGATTTTTGACTAAAAAAATGAATGAAGGAGTAACCATTAAACATGTGTATATCACCAAAGAATGAAAGAAATGCCAAAATCCTAAGTCCAAGGCACATGAAGTAGTGAGTATTGTGCTAGTTAACTCAGAGCTCAGTAGATTTTCAAGGGACACAGTGGCTGTCAGTGAAATGATGTGGCTGCTTCCTTCCTCAGGATTAATACAGAGCCAAGGCTAGGTTATCAGTCACCACAAAATACATGATTCAGAAGTTTTCCAAATGAACCGCAATGAGATGAAACATTTATACTTATAGCACTTTAAACAGCTAAGTTATAAACTAAAATTATTTCATATATTTCGGGAAATGTTAAGGATATAATATTAAAGTCAAGGATCAATGTGACTTAAGAGTGATCAATCATCTTAGTTTCATTTTGTGACCACTTCACTATCGATCAGGAATTCACCATACAGGAACTCAGGTTCATATGATCATCAAAGACTGGGGTAATGAAACTGAAGAAAAAAAAAAAGCTTACAAAAAAGTAGATGTGATAAGACACACCAATAGCTGAAAAGAAATTAAGCAAAAAAGTCTATTCTTTCAGGAAAAATGTAGGCATATTACAAGAAAAATCACCATCACTATCTGTAATTAGACATGTATTTAGCTAGGTTACCAGACACTTCCCATTATCTTTTGTCATTTGTGTTGAAACTTTAATCACTTGAGCTGGAATTTTCTACACCATGACAGTAGCTTTAGGCCATATAGATTTGTGTCTTCCTTAAATGTCAGGTAACACCACTGGAGAGTCTCTTTAAATAAAAACAAGTAGGAGAAAAGAAGCAGTAGTTTTTTATCATTTATTAAAAAATCAGAAGTACTATTTTTAAGAACTGCTGCAGTTTTGCAGCTGAAACTTGAAATCCATTATATTCCTTATTTGGTTGAGGATTACTCTGGGTAGATTACCAGTATAAGAAAGATTTAAGACAAAAAAAAAGCAGAAGTTCTTTCAAAATTCCTTCTGAGATAGATGGGAACAGAGATTTCTTTAAATATTGGAAGGGGTCCCTAAACTGGTTTACACTGAGTAATATTTTTTCCTTCCAGCATGAATTGAATACCTGGAGGAATTTCTGCAGAAGTGTCTCCTTGGAGCCATGGAGAGTAAAGCATGAAAGAGAATATGACCATGTTTCGTATAGCATTCACAACTGTGAAATATAAGACAAAACATACCATCTCTCTCAGTTCTTTGATAAAGGTATTTTATCATCAGGACTAAATAGAGGTTCCATTTATCATGTCAAAAAATGTTTGTGTGAGGAGAAGAGATCAGAGAGGACAAAGTTTGCAGTGGCTTGTCTGGATAAAGTTTTATTTCTATGTCTGAAATTGGTTTTTATTCAAAACATGAGATATATTGGAGATTTTAGATTTAAGTTAGCTGATGTACAATTTTTTTTCACATTTTTTTCATGATGTATGAGACCTTACAAGATTTTAAGGTTGTATATTGATTATGACAGAGAAGAGGAAATTTATACGGAAATAGCAGCATTCCCTTCTTGAATAGGAACAGTAAGTGAAACTTGGAAAGGGTAATGAACACCAGAGATATTAATGTCACAGAAAAGTCATCCAAGTTGAATTCAAGCAGGAACTCCATCTGTACCTGAGTTGAGAGGAAGCAGAATAAAGGAAGAATTCCAGCTCTGATGCTGTGAGGTGAGCATGACATGGCAATATGTGGTCAAAAGCTTTTTGACTTGAAAGTACCCCAGGAAGTACATTTTGCCTAGCATATCCTCAAATATGTTGTAATTGCATATTTCAGTTTCACTTGTAACCTCTTTATTCCAAAACTCATAATCATTCCTGTCCAAACTTTTTCCTGAAACCTTTATAGATACACCAGGGCTTGGCTGTACTGAACATCCTAATACCATAGGACAAGAGTGATGAAGAGGAAAACAGAGATCTGAAGATAAAGTGTTGCAAGGAAACAGCAGATGAATATATAGAAGGGAATACTGTCATTCTGGAGATAACACAGCTTCAAAGACAGGCTTGAAGAGCTCAGAGTCTGGAAAAGAAGATGTCTGAAATATACTGAGCCATAGTCTACAGAGATATGTCTGGATGCTTGAGGCATTAAGCACATGGAGCTCAGGAAGGGAAAGCCTTTGCTTTGTATGATCTCTTCTGGGGTTGCTTACAGATGTTGTTCTGAATTCCAAGGGCGCAGTACACTTGTTTTTATATTAAAGTGAATTGGTCAAGCAGCTGAAAAAGAGGATCCCTGATATCTACTTTAAAAATCAAATCTTTCACAATAGTTGGAAAGAGTAATTTCAGCATAGGCTTTTGGCAGTTTTGTTCTTCAGCTATAAAATGAAGTTGATCCTACAATCTAAACTCACAGGTATTCTGTGACGCTAAATTGGCTAACACCTTTGAAATACTTACATGGTGAAGAAAACAGGAAGAAAATAATTTTTTGTAATACAAATTCTGAAAAGAACTTGGTTAAACAGACATATAAACAGATGTTGGGTTCAAAGATCAAAGAAGTTGATTTGAGAAGATATTAAAACAAATGAAAAAGATCTGTGTCAGGTCTGCAGCAAAAGTAAGCATAAAGAAGTGAATTAAGAAGACATATATTGTATATATAGTTATAGTTACATTCCCCTATTCTATTGAATTTAAAGGACCTAAAAACACAACAGTCCTTTTTTTGTGTGTGTGGAATCAAATGCTTTTCTGGAAGCAAATTCCAAAACTGCATATATTAATAAAAATTGAATGAGAGAGAATCTGCTCCCCAGAAAACACTAGAACAGGTGGAGATGCCCGAAGGAAGCTGCAGGGGTGGGGAAGAGCTAGAAATGTCAGAAATGAAAGAGTGAAGTTGAGCCTGGGAAGAAGAGGGAGTGGGAGAAATATGCTTTTGGGTTTGGGGCTTTTTTCCTGAGTTTTGGGGTATAGAGATTTTTTTGTGTTTGTTCAGTTTTGGGTTTTTT
>VXBB01018435.1:1588297-1626547 GCA_013399915.1 Illadopsis cleaveri
TTTTTTCCCTCATAGCACGCTTCCCTTCTATTTAGAAGCCTATTTTTGGCTGGATATTGTATTCTGCTTTATTTTTCCTTGCCTTTTTGATTCCCTGGATTGGAATAAAATAAAGCCGCTTCATGCTGTACTTGAATGCTGAGCCCCATGGACTATTCCAGCAGTCTATCTTTGATGCCCTATTTACATAATTTTGCCATTGATTGCTCTAATTGTTTGATCCTGATGCATCCATTTTAGGTTTAGCAAGTTAAGATTTTGTTCCCTGTTCATAATAATTCAATTCAGTTCATTTAATTTGTAACACTAAGGGCTTGGTGTGTTCTTAATGCACATAAAATGCCTTGGTTTATATGTCTGATGCATTCTTAGGGATTATTTAATTCAGTGAGTGATAGGGCAGGTCATAGACAGAGGTGGTTGGGGGCAGTCCTTAGAGATCAAGCTCATAGTAGGTCAGTGGCTGGTGTCTAACACATCACGTGATGTGATGGCTGTGTTTCAAAAGCAGGTTATTGGTAACTGATTTCTCACAGAATGAAACAGGAACAGGAGCTGTACAGGCACAGAGGACCTCTGAAGATCATTGGAAACCAAGTGCTATTGGGAGCCTGTCAAACCCAATGTAGATTTTGTTAAACAAATTTCCTCAAAACAGTGTTTTTCACACCTTTTCACATCAAGAACAACCCATCCACCCTCCCTGGAAGGATTAATTTCATTTTTGAGAGGAGCCACTGCCAGCTGTAGTTATAGCTAAGGACCTTCACCAGAAAAGCAAAATTATTGTAACAGCTTTTAAATACAGTTTTGTACTTTGGAAAAATAGATGCTGTGGCATCTGATAGAGGATACATCAAAGAAATTTTTAGTAACATTTGTTCCATGAAGATAACAGTAGCACAGCACTTCCTAGTCTAATTGCATTTGTGATATATATATAAACCCAATGTGTATTTATAGATCTTACACAATGGCATTCTGCCCTCCCTCTTGATGTTTCATCCTTAACCAATTAAGTCTTCTCTGCAGCAAAATTTCCCAGAAAAAAAAAATGAATCCAGTTTTTCAGTTCTGAACTAAATAAAGGAAGCCAACTTCCCCACCTGCTGTGGCTGGCTGAATACAGAGTGAAAAGCAGTGTTAATTCAAAACAAAATCACACAGTGAAGATCCATTCGCAGCTATTCTCGTGTCCTGCTTGCTTTCCACAAGGAACTAAAAACGTGTCTGAAGCAAATTTTCTTTCCGAGGGGTGCCTTTGTAGATGCAGTTTGATGGGGAACACACCTGCCATTCAGTGAGCAAATAGGTACTCTGATCTCCCATGGATCTTGCTTTCCACCATAGCTTCCAAAATATCTGGGTGTGTGTCAACTCTGCATATTACTAAATCCTCACTAGGGCATGTCAGATGAAACAAATAATCTTTTTGTAATGGCAGAAATCTCTGCTTGGTAGCATAAAGTTATGACTGTCCCCTATAAAGAGGCTGATTTCCCACAGTGTTTTACCCTTTTTCAAATAACTGCATTACCTCACATCTCCACGTGAGGCAAAAACTCACAGATGGTAATTTATAAACACTGTGACATTCAGAATAACGGGTAAGAGTACTGCTACTCACCCAAATGACAATATTTCTGATTTCTGTGAAGTCCAGTTCAATTATTTTAAGGCTCAATGGCCCCATTAACACTAGAGAGAAAGTGCAGCTGGACATTTTGATTATTTTTAACTCTCTGTCTTGTACATAATAAGTATGGCAAAACATAAGAAAACTTTGACCTTTCACCTGATCCTCCAAAGCATTCTTCAGGCTTCTTAGAAGCTAAATTCTTCTTACTTAGACTTGAAATAGATAACTTTATTATGTCTTTTGTATATCTTTCAAACATTGATTTGACCCTGAAAGTACAGAACTACAGAAGTGTGTGTCTTGATGGAGATAATGACTATTAACCTCACAATTTTACCCTAGAAGATTTAATTCATGCTTTTCTTAAATCATGAAAAATCTTTGATTATTGTCAGTAAAGATGGCATTTCACCCTGTATCCAAGTTTTAAAAGGCAACAAAATGTATTCTAAAATTTCTTCATAAGTATGTCTTCAGTGAAGTATCCAGATATCTATATCCTTTTCCCACATCTTCCAGAAAGTGTGACCGAGGATAGACTGCCATCATCTCAGATTGTAGTTTGATGTTCTTTCTGAACATGGACACATCCCACCTTTTCATGTGCACTTCTGCTGAAACAGAAACTTCTCTGTCTTTGCATTTTAATGGCTAGATCTATTTTTCTAGTGTCATATCTTAGGATATTTCATATGCAGATATCACACCCAAACACCTCAGACCTTCAAAGTAAAAAACTTTGTCTCATAATGCTACAGTGATGAACTAAATAATTATACTCATTTTGATAGAAAGGGGAATAAGAAGTGCAAAATGTACATATGTTTTGCAAGATAGTATCAAATGAACCTGTCACCCAGGAAGAGCAAGAATTTAGTTCTTACTAATCTGACTGATCCTTAATCAGGATCACAGGATGATCACTGAAGCTGCAGGCAAACTGCTGCTCAGATTACTGGTCCTAGGGAATGTCTAAATAATGTGGTCACTTACAAGATAACTTTACCAGCAGAGCTCTGGTAAACTGTAACAAAAAACCATTTTCATGCAGTTCCATCTCTCTTTTGTATTCATGACTGCATTATCGCAAGCTGATCATATCACGTTTCATTCAAGACATTGTACATTTCAGTGGTGGGAAACCATTTCCAGTGACTGACTCCTGGAGCCAGTCCCCAGCCAGTGAGACACTAACAAAAGGAAGGGAGGACCCAAGTGGGTTCTAAGTGCAATGCTGATCTCCTTACTGCAGGCTGTGTCAGGATGAAGCTGTTCCATGAAGGCAAGAGAGAAAAACTGAAAGAAAGATGGACCTCTTCCATTTCCCCTTGTATTGCCTCTGCCTTTGCACAGCATTTGGATGAGAGTTGTAATGCATGTGACCCAAGATGAAGTGGTGAGATAGTGAAAGGAAGCAATCAGTTGGAGAAACAAGAATGGAAGAAGTGTGGATGGACACTCTACAATATTTTTTCTTCATTTTCATTTTCTTTTTAAGTGATAATGGTATAAGGTATAGCAATCTTTATGAATATATCTTGCTTGTGGTTATCCTGATGCACATTCAGCACATGATGTCTGTGACTTTCTAGAAATCTATCTGTGAATTTAAATATTTCTGCTGAAGAAAGGAAAAAAAAAAGAAAAAAATTAAAATAGGTGTTCATAGCCACAAAGAGCTAGTTTACACCTTGATCTGACCTATCTAGGCCAGACATAAAATTGTAACATCCCAAACCAAATTGTTTGTACACCAAAGGCTCAAAATGCAGTGAAGTATTTTCTCATTCTTCACTTTTCTTCTCTGTCTTTTGTGGTATTCCGCATGTCTATGCCATATTTCTTCCTATACACATAATTACAGGTACACTGATAATATACATCAATTTTAAGATCAAGAGAGTAACAGAATGGGAAAAAAAAAAAAGAATGCACCATTCAGTCTATTGACTGGAGAGAAGATGTAATCTTTTCTAAAAGTCCCCCTTCTGGTCTGTTTTGGATATGCCACATTTGAAGGGTTAAAGGCCTCTGCATACAAGCTGGGAAAGCAGAATTATGTAGCTCCATGCTGGAAGGAGATAAGGGAGAGTGTGAAATGCTAGACAAGAGAGAAAGAAATTTTAGCTGGGAGTAGGTCACTCTTCTTTCATAGAGCAATGGCTATTATTAATTTTCTGCAGCTTACATTCCCTCTCAGCAGAGTATTTCTCTCTCCAGGTTACTGTTGTATAATAGTAAATGCTTAAGGTTTGCTTTTCTATTGGGTCACAAAGTGCCAGATAGCTTTACAGCGTGTCCAAATAATTCAACATCTCACTAAAAAAAAGAAGGTTGTAGGAGCTATTAATATATGTGGCCCTCTAGGCTAACATAGGAAAACTGGAGCCTTTATTATTTTTTTCATTAATTTCTAAAATGTGGGTTTGCTGAGGTGCGAGTGGAGGATGGTGTAAATTTTTAAACAGTAGCACTCTCAGTAGTTATGCAGACTTCTGTAAATACATCTCGTCTCAGAGGACTGTAATATTTGAACAGTGTTCTCCATTGGAAAAGCACAAAAGGACTTTCTATTAATTTGTGGAGCTTAGGGGTGTTCAGTATCGGCTCCCACCTTCCATAAGAAGTGCAGAAGCAAGCCTAGCATTAGCCATCTGTCACACTGGGGATGATCAGATGGAGTTACACCTGAAAAAAACCTGAGTTACACCTAATAAAAAAATTAGGCAGTTTTGTCTTCTCCACCTAGCTCTGTCCCCTCACCCTCCACCTTCTGTCCACAGAGGAGAGGAAAGAGTTAAAAAGTATTTTTATGTTTCTTAAGCTGAGCAATACAGAGGTAATTGAAACAAACTATCTAAATGCTGTTACAGGATGGAAACCAACAAGTTTGGGTTTTTTTTAGTACTACAGTGCATTCTGGATTCAAAGTCCTGTTGACTGCATTCCTGAGCTGATTCCACTGCTCCTTTAGGTAGGCAGTGGGGAACAACTTGGTCTGAAAAACTCTTATGTGAACATCACCTTGAAAATCCTGTATGTGTTACACTTTTTAGCAAGTACACATGTATCTGATACTAGCATTCTTTACATCTTACACAGAGCGTGAATTTAGTTTACGGACAATACATCTGAGTGCTCAGTTTGTCCCTTGTGCTCAGTCAGCAGCAAGGACTAAAAAATTCATGTAGAAAGATAAATTTCATTCGGCTGCAAATTTGTTCTGTTGCAGGAGTTCCTCATATATTTTAATAGCAAAATACACATGCTGTCATAACGCTTTACAGAAGAAAAAAACAAATAAAGAGGAGTAGAATGAAGGTAGAAGTAGGGCTGTGATGTGTGATAAGGACGGGGAAGGAACAGAGCAAATCTAATAAATCTCAATATAAAGTGAATGGCTGGTTAAAATTTTTTATTGCAGTGGTGATGCTGCCTGCATGCTGTTGGAAATAAGAGAGTAGAAATGAGATAATATTCAACTGAATTCAAGATAAAATTGTCTTGGGTACAGATAATTTTTAAGTAAATGACTCTAAGTCACAAATCTGGTGGTTAGGATTTGGAGCATTAGTAAAATCAGAGATGGAGAGGGGGAGTTGAAGGATTCAGGAGAAAAATATTGCGTGGTAAGTGAATACATGTTGGGATTGTGGAATAGGTATTAGACTGATTTGGAAAACTGGAAGCTTTGAAGGAAGAAAATGAGAAAAACATGAAATGGGATAGTAAAGAGCAGGTTTCAGAGAAAAAGGAGATTAGGCTAGACTGAAATGATATCTCTCTTTCAAAAGATAATTGGGTTTTGTAACAGAAAGATCTTAAAAGATCTAATTGATCTGGATCATAACATAATTCACCTTTTAATAAAGCTCAAAATAATCTCATATGGAGATTGGCTAGGAAAAATTGAGATAAATATAAAAGTCTTAAAATGAGTACAGCTAACAGGAAAAAAAGAAATGAGTAATGCTGAACCGAAAAGTCTGCAGCTTAAGTGTTAAGATTGAAAGTATTAAAGAGTCATTTTCAAGATGCTCATCCTTTGTTGTTGTGATTAATAAACTTCACTCAAAAAGTAGAAATGTTCTAATGAGTTGTATTGAATATTTGAAAATGACAGGTTTAATGTTAATATGAAGTAGTAAAAGTATGCTACTCAGAGATAATTGGCATTAGAATTGATGTAATGCAAATAGAATATCATATGAAATTATGAAGTACAAAGGACTTTAATTATTAAAGGCTAATAAACAAAATCAAACAAAGCCCTTGTAATAATCTTAGCTCTTATCAATGGAATGCCATGGGAAGGAAGTGTATCTGAGTGCATTCGTCAATCACGGGATAATTTGTGTGCTGCCATTGTGAAGTGATGGTGAAAAAAGCCAGTAAAAGACTGGGATATGTCAGGGGAGACATTTCCAGCGGAGGAAGGGAGAATATTAATGCGACTGTGGCAGGCTTGGATGAGACCTGATCTGGAATATTGTGCTCAATTCCTCATTCACAGTCAGGAGAGATGGATTTAAAAAAGTGCAAGAAACGGGCTGTTATGATTCTCAGGGGAAGGAAGAGTCTATTTCATGAAAGGACGCTGAAGAGCCTAGAATTTTAGCAGAACAAAGGAAGAGAAAGGATAAGATTGCTGTCTTTAAATACATCAGGATGGTAAAGCCGGAGACAGGAAGGAAGTGTTTAGGTTAAAGAATAGTATTGGCTCAGGAACAAGTGGGAACAAACTGTACATGAATAAATTTAAGCTGGAAAGGAAATGAGGGCAAAATGCTCTGGTTTTCGATAAAACAACTTTTGGAAATTGTATATAATATATTATGGTTTTTACATTTCTTATTTTACAGCACGGCATAGCATAGCATAGCACAGCACAGCATGATAAGATTGCCTTCTATAGGAGTGCCATAGGATTTTTACTCTGGTTCTGTGTTTCTTATTTTGTGTGAATGTGTAAATGCCTGCATGTATAAATATTTAATTTGCAGTAAAACTGGAGGTCATCTGGGATTATTTAAACAGAGATGCAAAAGCCAGGCCATCTCTGTGTATTTACACAATAGTTGGAGTCAGGGATTTTGATGGGTAGATACAGTTAATACCCAGAAATAAGGTAAATGGTGCTTTAGAAAAAGTATATCTAAGCATTTTACCTATAATATTTAGATAAAATTGTGGATGAAATTGTTCAAATTCTGTTCCTATGCTCAAACCAATTTTGTTGACTTAGCCAAAGCACAGAAAATAGATTAAAACTGATAACAAGTAAGGCTAGAAGTATACCTTTGTGGTTCCATAATTTGGTTTTTATTCAGTGAAGAAAAAAAATAAATGTCTCTCTCTGACCAGTTGGGGTTTGGGTTGGTTTTCTTAGTTTGTGGTTTGTTTTTCTTTCCTTTGTTCCGTAGGATTAACTTTTTAAGAGTAAATGGATTTGAGTGGGAAGATGGTAAAGGAGTCTGTTATTCTAGTCTAGAAATGATACAACTTACCTAGAAGATGGTGTGGGGGAGTACATGGTCAGTTTTGGGGGAGAAATACCTCAAAGAATTGTGTCATGATATTAAGCACTCTCAAAAGAATACCCGAAGTATGGAATGAAGATAATTAGAGTGTGAATTATAGGGACCTTAACATAGAAGTGGAAACCTTAGAAGATAGGGCGCAAAAGTAAATGATGGAGGAAAAAACATCTGCAAAGCCCTCAGAGGCTCAAATGCTGGTTTTGTATATGCTGTTTGGAAAGGTTTCAGGTGTGAAGTGTTGAGGGAAGTTTTTCACATTTCCAGTGAGAAAGCAGTGAAGTTCACAGGAATATGTGTTCAAAGATGGGTCAGGTTTTTTGTGTTTTGTAATGTAACAGGCGTTGATTTTTTGAGAATATGTCCCAGAAAGATTGGCTCATTTTATCCTCCCATCAAAGAAAAAAATGTTTTGTGATACTTTAGCTGCTTCAATACAGTACTCTTCCTTGGACATGTGTGTTACACAGAAAGAGCATCCTCAGGAGGGTTCAGCATCAAACAGTTGCACAGTCTACCACCTGGTGAGCTGACCTGCTTTTTCTGAGTGCTGTTGCTCAGAGACACAGCAGAAATGCAGATCATTGTTTGTGTTCTTCTTTCTCTGCCCTTGAATTGGCTTTCTGGTCTCTGTTATTTATTCATATCTCCATTCCTTACTGTTTTTTTATATTCAAATAGTATATTAATTTGCCTTTTCAAAATGATCACACCTCCGTTTACAATTTTAAACGAGAACAATTTACTTTGGGACCAGTTTTTAATATCATTAACATTTGCCACATATAGGACTTAAGTCCTTATTTCTGTTAAAGGCAGACGAAATTTACCATTTTCTGAGATAGTGTAATTTTTCTGAGTATTTTCCTTAACACTGTTTGCTCTCAGGCTGCCAAAACTGCTATCAGTAATGGATGGAAAAGTTACAAATTTGGTTCTTAAAAACAAATTTTAGGACAGGTCATGGTGTTCTATTCCTTTAAAGTGATATTGGCCTATTCACCATTTACTGCAAAACTTTTTTTTTTAATATATTAGTAGAGACACTTTTTGTGCACATTCGTTGGCAACCAGACAAGCCTCAGTTCTACCTTTTCTGTTACTTGAATTTTTAAATAAATGTCAGTGAGAAGAAGGGATGGGAAATGGCCACTCCAGTACAGATACACCCAGGATTTCACCATGTGCCAGCTTGCTTGTGGTTCATGCTATCATCATCATTTTGTTGAGGGTCAGAATTGAATTCTAGCAGTCTCATTTTGCTAGTTTCATTAATAATTTCATGTTAAAACAAACCTACCACATATTTGGGTATAGCTGTATGGTTTTATCTTGTTCGCTTTTAACATGTCTAACACAGTGTGGGTTTAATGCCATTGGTCTTTCATTCCTCTCTTCCTGAGAAAACTCATGAGTGAAAAGTGAAATAATCCTCAAATGACAACTTGAATTTGAATCAGTGTGTTAGTTTTCTTATATGAGTCTGCCAATAGTTTATATTAAAAGTAGGAAAGTCATGACCTTCAATGAGATGGCAAATGAGAAATTTGCAGCAAGTGCCCTTTCAGTACTGAATTGACTGAATATTTCACTGTTGCTGAGCTACAAAGCTGATCTCCTATTATGGGGTGTACCATAGGGACCAAGTGAGGGTACCACTTGTGAAATCATTTTGAAGCTGAAATAAGGTGGTTTATTTTCCGAATTGCAAGTCTCTCTCTGCTATTGTTTCTTCATGAGCAAAGAAATCTTCCAGGCATGTGTGGCAGAGATAGTGATTGCTCTCAACACTAGTTTAATTTGAATCTCTGAAGGGAGAGGTAAGGACCTATTCTATACAGGAAGTCTGTCTGGGTATCCTACTGCTTTCTGTGGTGTCTAATTTGCATGGAGGCAGGAAAATCCCCGTGTCTCATTGCCTCTTCTGTTTCTAAAGAGATCAGGATGCCCCAATTCCTTCTCACCCAGTATTGTATTATCTTGAATTAAAGGTATGAGCAGAGCAGCAGAAATTGTCATGGCAGTAGCTGAATTCAATTTGAAAATAAGTCAAGAAATTGTACTGAAGCAATGTATTTATGGACTAGATATTTAGATAGTTGTCTCTTCATATTTATTCTCTGAAATGTCCTAACTGTTGTGATATAAGGGGACAAAAAAGTAATTTTGAAGCTGAGTAAGTTTTTATTTGACTCATATAATTACAGAAATTTTTCTTCATTTTCTTTCTCTTTTCTGAATTATTTCTTGCACACAATAGTTAATATACATTTGTACAATACATTAGGGGCCCCATTACCTTGAAAAAATTCCTTTGTTTTAAATTAACCTGAATGTAGAAGGTAGAATTCCATGTGGGAAAATTAATGTATTGTTAATAGCTCTGGAAGTTGTAAAGCACTCAGAAAACCCAAAAAAATCATATGAAACATGTTTTTTTTCTAGAAGGTCTGTTTTCCTTTCTGGTTTATTAAGCAGAACTCCCAATGCTTTACTAGTTCTAAGGCCTGTTTCTGGACTTTGCCACTGTGCTGCCTGAAGAAGTTATGGGACAACGCTTGCTCTTTTTGACTTGATTTGTTAGAAAAACTTCTTTGTGTAGAGAAATGAGAAGTTATATTCTCCTTTAAACAACCATCTGACCATTTCATAGGAAACCACATAAGCTTCTTTATGTTCAGTTTTTACTGTAGTTCTTTCTCCAAATTATTGCCCAAGGTGGGATTCATTTCAGCTGCTTCTAGATTTCCACAAGTTAGATACTTAGGATGCATCTAAACTAGGCGACCTTTGCTCACTTCTAGTACTGGGGAGAAACAGGCACTTCAAGGGCTGGTTATGTGACCTAATTTAGTTGTTTGCTTTTGGATGAGATGAATCAGAATACACATTTCATCAGGCTGAGTCACCACTGTTTCATATATGGTGTTTTTGGACAGTTAATAGCTCTCCTGTGTGACTCCTGGGAGTCCAAAAGTGTTTACTTTCTCTGGGACAGTGCTGGTCACCACGTTGTCTCCTCAGAGCTAGGGTAAGCTCCATGTACTCCAGAGGCAGGTGTCCCATTGGGTACTGTTCAGGGTAGGGAAGAGCATGTTACAGAATGGGGAACATTGTGTGTTCTTGGTAGTCCTGAACCTTTTGCATAAAAAACAGGTAAACTTCCCAAGGAGGTAAAAAATACCATTGATGCTGAGATGAAACTTGTAATAAATAAATAAAATCACTTTTTCCAACTTTTGGACTCATCTATGCCTTGTTTTATTTTGTCTGAGATCGTAACTCCCATGATTTCCAAAAATGTAATTTAGAGATTTAGATAATTAATCTGTCTCATCTAATTTATGCCATCATTTTATTCCATCCAGAGTTCCTGGATATTTCATATATGCTCTCAGCACAGATAGTACAAATGTGGTATGTCAGCATCCTTTGAAAGGGCATACAAGTGAAACTGGTGAACTGACATAGCAGTTCTCTGATAAAAGAAATGAAAGATTTCTTTCCCCACCTTCCCCGTCCATCCCTGATGTACTCACTCTCTTGGCACACCTCGGTAGTCTTGGTCATATTTCTTTCTGTGAGAAAATACAACTTGCCAATACAAGAGAAATCTCTCTCTTGTTTCCTTTTTCTGCTGGATTAGGGTGTGGAATTTGCAAACTGAGGGGCAGAATGGACACCAGAGCTGGGTCAGAGGAGTGGCCTTTTAGAAGCAGCAGGATATTAGACTGGTTAAATCTGTCTTGTCTGACTGCACCCTGCATCACACCAAGCACCACATGGTAAAACGCTCATCTATACTGTGAAAAAGCAAACTTAAACCTTCTCTATTTCTTTACCTCAATCCATCTTTGCTTCTGTGATTCTGACAAAGAGCTCTGTATGATCTGACTGAGCCTCTGACTTTCTTTTCACGGTCCACTTGGAATGCTGCAAGGCAAGAAGTAACTCTGGCAATGCTTACAATATGGATTGGTTATTCTGATGCTTTTAGCTTTTTAGCTATGCTATTTGGGCCAAAATTTTAAAATGCAGCATAAATTTTGGTGTCTCAAGTTGGCATAAGTCTGGCACTCAGAAACCAAGAGTGCCTATTTTTGTTAAGTATTTATAGATACATACACCTCCTGTACCTACACTGGGGTGGGGGAAGAAGGTCAAAAAATAATAATGAATGTGAGGTAAGGATGACTGGATTTTCATTTGTATGCAAGTGAGCTTCAAGTCACAGAAACCTGCAGGAGATCACCATGGCTGAAAATTTGGTCTAGGCCTTATCAAAGTAGTTTACCAAAAATAGGATCACAGAAAGCACAGAAAAGCATTTTTATAAAGTATTTTCATGCTCAATAAAATCTACAACAGTAAATTGACTGTTGCAAGAAATGTGGGAAAAAAAAAGTGACATATTGTGCTTGGAAAGGGGGACTTGCTTCAACTTGCTGTCAGAAGAGATAGCAGACATGGAAACAATTTCTCAATATGTATCAGAAAGGGTCACAAAAACTAGGGACAGATTTGAATCTGACATGTTAATTTACAGTCTGGAAACTCTACCAAACACAAATTAGAAACAGTGATTACTGCTATGAACGTAGTTTGCAGGCTGCCAAAGTTGCTGACTGGTAATGACCGGGTCTAATCTGATGGACATATTTACTCAGAAGAATATTACTGAGATTTACCAGTTTGAGTACTGTGTCAACTCAGAAAAACTCTCACAGAGCCATGAGATGGCCAAAAAAGCAATTCAGAGAATGAAAAATCTGCTAAATGAACAATCGTGGTCAATACACAGTATTGTGACAGTGTAGAAATGTACAATTATATGGATAGTCTTTCCGAGAATAGATGATTTATTTTTGCAAGCAAATTTGAGAATGTAGTTGATGTTTGACCTTACTGAGAAGAGTAACAGAACACTTATAACTGGTATTTCAATAGTTGCTACTAAAAAGAAGGCTTCTACACTTGAAAGTAGATGATAGCTGGCCTGAGTTTCAGACAGCTGTGTTGGTTGCAGGCAACTTGACATGTTGTGCTTTTCCTCTTTCGTTGCTTTCATTCCATGCCATCCACGGGGTAGTGCTAAACAAGGATTTAAAAAGTGAATAGTTGAATTGCACTTTCAAACTGTGCAATTTAAATAATTTATAAAACGTAGGTTTTTTTTTTCTCTGAAAAATTCTCTAAAAATTAAAAAAGGTAGAGTAGATAGTGGTCTACTTTTCTGGATGAAGAATTCTGAAAAACAGAAAATTAGAAGTTTTGTTTTCCCTTTTTTTTTTACTCCCACAAATGAGGACCTAGCAAATAAAATTGTAATGTCATAAGGTCTGCAAAACCAACAAATGTTGCAAAGTATGCAACCAGCCACTTCAAAGATCAAGGTTGTAGGAAGCACATCAGATTTATCACATCCTTAGAGCTATTCAGAATTATGCAAGTTTCTTTGTATAATTTTTGGAAAGACAAGTGATTTTAACCTTAGAGAGTATGGAAGGTGCTGAGTTCACAGCTTTTATTTTATAGTTATGTTTAAAAATTTAAGCCTAAAATGTCCTCCTCTCATGCAAATAATATGAGATCTCACTCTAGTGATGGGCTCTCACCCTAACACTCTTCCCAGTTTCTTATATCTGAGGGAGACATCCATTGCAGCATATATACACAGCTATGGAATAATGGCAGTATAACTGTAGTCCTCAGTTATAACCAAAATTGTATCAAAAGTGTAAACATTCCAAAATAAGTCTAGGAATAGTAAAATTAAGGTTATTTGTAATAGTTGTTTTCAAACTGCTCATGGACTACATTTGCTGTTTTAAACCAGCAGGTAGTGCAGAGCGAGGTGGATTTGTGCCCCCGAGGTCCTTGGATGAGGTTGGGAAGAGACACATGTTATAGCTCATGGTACCTCTGCTTACCAACCAGCTCAGCTCAGACCTTCCCGTGTCTTTGGGGGCTTCCATTCATTTGAGAGGTAGACTTTTCTCAGTTTTTCTTGTTTTTGAAACTTCTCTGTAATTTGGAAATATTTGAAACTTCCTCGTCTTTAGGGCTCAGAGACCCACCAGCAGCACTGCCACATTTTTAAATTCCTAGCTGCAGTGTCTAAGTTCCTAGACTCTTTACGCCTCTCCTGAGTGCTTGCTAACAGCAAGGAGCCTGGAAGGAGAAATATCTAGAGGTCTAATATAGGTCAGATGAACCTCTCCTTAACATATGTATATATTTTACCTTTTCCCGCTTTTTCTTTATTCATCTTGGAGTGACTCACTCCAACATCTGACTTGTAGGTATGTAAAAATAGGAGAGGCAAATCTCATCTTTTCTTTAAAAGTGATTCTTGGATCACAGGTGACTTCAGTACGAGATAATGACAGAGAATCAGTGGGGTGGTTCATGTGGTACAGTTTGACTCAGAACAAGCTAACATCTGACACCACATAGTGCAAATGTTTTTTTATTACCTTTGCCATTTTTCAGTGGCAATTTTCCTTTTTTTTAGGGGGAATAATAGAATCTCTATAACTCCTAAATTTCACTTAGACCTTCAAATTAAATTTGTTAAATTAAAAAAAAAAATCAGTGCTACCTTTTATGTTTAAAAGATAGTAATGATAAAAAAATCTTTGCTTTAGCAAAAACATTGATTCATAAAGATATGTGCTATCCTTCTTAGCATAACATGGTTTGGATACAGACATTAAAGGTATCTCTTCTTTCAGATATTTTTTGCAATATTTACATTTTATGCATCTTAACCACATGATGTTATACAGTCAAAATAATTTAAAGGCTCTGGATGAGTGCAGAATAAATTATTACCCTTGCAATGTCTGAGTTAGTGATGGATCGTATAGGACACCTATGGTGCAACCTTTTAAAAAGATGTCAACAAGGAATAAATTTATTAGAAATGTGCTTTTCTGATACAAGGAAAAAAAAAAAGATTTTCCTAGGAAGAGAAAACAGTATCAGCCTTCGAAATCAAATAATAACTGCCAAATCAGCACATGTCAAAAGACAAATTAGAATCAAAGAAATGCTATGAACTTCTTTAGAATTCATGATCTAAAAAAACTCCATTGATTTAAAGTTGTGAATGGATTCTCCCTTCTTCAGTGTGTGTTGACAGGTATTTTGTCCTCTTGTCTTTGCCAATTGATTTTTTAAAAATATGAATTTCAGTATTTTTGTGTTCCTTCATTCTTTGCTCTCAGAGCATATATTTGATATTTTCAGCATGCAGTTATTTAGAAACTGAAGTTAGTGACAGAATTTTCTGCAACTTCAACAAGACCAATGTACAGATCACATTGTAAAAGTTTGGAACCTAAGATTTCTATTACTTATAAAATTGATATATCTGCTTCTTCAGTAGAGTATTTATGATAAAAGATCTAGACATGTTTAGAACATGTTTAGAACATGATTTTGTAAACATTTACACAATAGACATTAATTTATTTTTTAATTTTTCTATATATAATAAAGAAGCTGAAACTTCTATAGGAAACAAACTGGGCATCCATCTTTAACCAGCTTATGGAAATCAGTATTCTCAGGCCTAAACCAAATCTCTTATATAAAGTCTTCAGCAACCACTTTTGATGCTGAATGCATGTGCAGCAATCATCACCTGCTCCTGCATCGCATCTAAGAGGCTGTATTTATCTCTGTTTCCAAAACAGTTAATCTTGATGATTCCTCATGTCTTTTTCTATTTTTCTTCTCCACATGTGAAATGCATGAAAAACAGCAAAGCAGCTTCATTGATCGTGGTTGGGAGGAAGCCGCCATGGCAAGATCTTGGGCTATATAAACCAAGTAAATGATCATTGCTTGGGAGACCCAGAATTTCTCTGGTCACAGAAGCTGCACAGTTGAGCTGCACACCAGACAGCCAAAGTACTTCCTTGTAGTACCGTAAATATCAAGCTTATCATGTTATTTTAATGTCTAAAATGATCGTAACCTCAGCTTCTTCCTACCTTTTGCTATATTTAAATCTGCATGCAACCTTCCTTATTTACACACTCTACTCACCAGCCAAGCATATAAAAAAAATTGGTATATCCCTTTTTGGGTAAGGCTTGCTGCCACTCTCACAGATGAATGCATTTGTATAGAGAGTGAGAAGACAGGATGCGAGGGGTATCCACAACACCTGATTCTAAGCCTTCCTTTCCCACTGTGCATTTCCCTGTCTGGAACAGGATCAATATTATCATATATTTACACAACAGTGCCTCGAGTTCCTTGGAAAAGCTGTGTTTTGGACTATTACATAACTGCAAAGTGAAATTCTCTTAGAAATATTTTCCATTGAGCTGGGATTGAAACAATCATAATAACAGCAATTGTTCTGGCCAAATAATTTCAAAGTTTTCTGTATTAAGACAGCATGAAATGCACAATGATAACTTCGTTATTCCCTCCCTCCAGTGTGTATACCTGACAGGCCAAAACCAGGATATGACTATCTTAGAACAGATGATAGTAAAGATCTTAAATCTATGTGTTCCAAAGAGTGAAAACTCACTAGGTATTGCCTATAAAACCAGTGTGTACTCCAACTGGGAAAGCTCTACCTGCTGCCTTTGTCAAGCACTGTGGATCCAAAGGTAGAGATAGATTGTAGAAATAGAGGGGGGAAATCTTCTGAGGTGTGAATTGCTTACCTAGGTAGAAAGGGTGAAAATTATTTGATGCCATGAAGTGATTTGTTTGTTTATTCTCTGGATTTATTGCATAAAAAGAATTCTTTAGGTTCTCTGAAGAGACTCCAGGGTGAAAGCGGTGGGAGCTGACTAATAACTATTTTGTATGGAGCTGAACTGAGGTTGTTCCAGAAGATGAGGGCAGGGCTGACTGATTTACTGAGCTTCCTGACAGATGTAGAAGCAGGACTGTGGTTGGAATGCATCAGTTTAAGTGTCTTTCTCAATCAACTATGGCACAATGAGAGGTAAATTAGAGAGCTGGTGAGGTACAGAGAGAAGGAGAGATTTAGTGAGAGAGCAGGTAACAAGAGGTCAGAGAGGAAGAATTTATTTCTAGCATGAGAATATATTTTTCTGGAATAGACTTTGTTGTTATAGAGAAAAACATCTACTCATCTAAACAGAACAGTGTTGTGACTGAATCTACTTTCTCCTCTGGCTAATACTGTGTATTTCTGAAAAAAGTTGCTATGATGTCAGACTTAATTGCTCTTTTGGAATGAACTAAAAAGACCCCACAAAGAAAAAAACACTTGCAAAATCTCCAGGAAAAACTGGATTTTACATGTGTGTCACTACTGCTTTTGAATCACTAAATATGTCCTGTAGTTCAGTGGGTATTATTTCCTTCAATGGCAGATGTGTGACAGTGAGTCAAATCATGGCAAGTTAGTTCTAGAAATGGAAAGCTTTGGAAAGTGCTATCTGTATGCAATTATTTCTTCTCTTTAGTTTCTTTGCATTTCTCTGACAATATAACCTGTGGTAGTATAAGGACTCCTTACTGATCTCATTCTTGATGTCCATATCGCAATGTCAGTGTTTCCACTGAGCTCTGAAACTATGTTGCACAAGGTCAAAACTAAGGCTTTTAGAAGGTCTGCATCCCTTCTATAATAAAATATGCATAGATGAACTGTTATTAAGGTTCAAATGAGCTGCTGTTTAAAAACATTAAATATAGAAACTATGATGAAGCTTATACCACCTTGAAATTTTCATTGACATTTAACCTAATTTACAGTGACGGCTGCTGAGTCCAGATGGATACTAAAGTGCAGCTATTTTTTAAATACTATTCTGTGAACCCTCCTGATTTGTTGGTACTAATTTTTTTGCCTTTCTTTCAAAGGACTATCTCCTTTGTTATGAAAAAAAAAAAGGAAAGAAATTGATTGCTACTGTTAACATAGCAGTTGGTTAAGAAGGATACATGGCTTTGATTTTCTTTTGCTATGAAATACTTATGCAATAGAATAGGCTGTTGTTATTTTTAATTGACAGGTATGTTGTGCAGGATTATGTATTTCATGTACTTCTAGTTTTTTGACCAAAAAATTGTATTTGTCTCTTCAATTTCAAATCGCCCACTTTTTGCACTCACATATAAATCTTTGAGGGTATATCAGGACTTTTTCTGTCAAAGACATCTTGCCTGTTTCCTTAGATAAATCTTTATTTTCATGCTTTCTTTCATTTTATTTCTAGATTGCTGAAATCCCTCCTGTTATCAAAATGCCATTTCATTTCAATAAAAAATGTGTTGAGCTTGTGGAAAAAATGCTTTTGATTTCAGTGGACTTTGAATTTCTAAGATAAAGATATCCAGACCCTAGAAAGATATTAATTTTTTTCAGTTTGGCTGTCAAAAACCAATTACATGAAAAATTTTCATTTTTGCTTTTTATAGAATACTCCCTGGTTTTGACATATTTAAATTCTTCCCAACAATTGATTCAAAAACTATCAGCAAACAACATGGCTTAACATAAGGAATTAGTATTTGATACACTGTGCTCCAGAAACTTTCAGCATCCAACAATACTATTCAATTTGCACTCAAGTTATGCATGGGACAGATTATATGCTGGACATATGGTAAAACTTTAACTGAGGTACTACCTTACTGTGAAGAATTCCTTTTGATAAATATTTTAATGCTGTGAGAATAAGAAAAAAGTGATGTCCTATCCAAGTAGATGTCACTCAGCAAATAAACCATGTAAGATTTCAACCCTTCACTTAAAAAGCACACTATAAAAAGGACCTGATCCTTGACCTAATCAAATGGTAGTAAAACATCCAATAATATAAAAAAAGATATTCTTCTCACTCTGTTATACACTGACAGACATGCTGTGTACATGACTATACATGCAAATTTATATAAAATGATAGTAATATTTTAGAATTCTAGTAGTCAAGTTTACTGATTTATACAAGTGATATATGCAGACAGAATAATGAATATATACCATTTATACTGCTCTAGTAGAACATGGGTGGAACAGCTCAGGTAGTTGTGGAAAATGCTTAGATCAACTTTCTTATCCTCATTTTTAAAGACATATGTGTTATGTTTCTCAGGGCAGTGCACATACAGGAGAAATCCCCAAGACCTCCCCACCTTTCAGCTTTTACTTATGCCAAAGACAACCCAAATTCAACCCTCTAAAAACATATCAATTGCACAAGAAAACAACTCATAGAGCAATATTTTCTTTCACTATTGTTTTCTTGTACAAGCACGTGGCCACAGTTTTAGATACAGCTTTCAAACTGGACTGCTACGGTTCAGTTCCCCAGTTGAAGACAAATGCACATTCTAAAACGATGTTTTACCTTCAGATCATCAAGGGTGTGTATTTGGCTAAGCTGAAAGGACAGATAAAGAAGTACACCTCATAAGAAACCTCTCAGGCTTTTTTTTTTTTTTTTTCTGATGCTGACAGCCATTCCTATGAGAACTAGTTTTAATTACATATTACTAATAATAGTGGTCCCAAACATTTCTGAGGAGGAAAAATTACATGAAAGCAGTTATGTACTTTGGACAACATTTTATCCTTGTGTGAGAACAGACTCTGGTTGTTTGGGTTTTTTATGTAAAAAGGTGCTCCAGTGGCATAGTCCTTAATAAAAGGACATGTTCTGGAAAAAAAGCTGGTCAGTCATCTTTATTAAAAGTATCATTTGTAAGAACTTTTTTTCTTTTCCTTTTAATTTAGAACATTTTTTGGCTTTTTTTTTTTCTTTTATGAATAGTTAGCATGTTCAGGAAGAAAAAACAACAGATCTTATTTGTGAAGTTAACTTTCGTCAACAAAGCTTTCTTTTTTGTTTTGTTCTTTTAATGGAAAAGAAGTGCCTCTATCTGCAATCAGCTGTCCTCAGTGGTGTAGCCCTCACTGAGTTTCCTTTGCATTAGTTTATCACCCTTAGGTTTAATGGAATTCAGATGTTTGATGTGTTTTGGAGAGTATCTGCTTTGGTATTTCATTGAGATGAAGCATAAATAAATGGTATTGACATCAGTAGATGAAGGAGAATAATTAGTAAAACTCATGCTTACACAAGATATGGAGAAAGGGAAGGTTTCTGGGACTAACTGCTATAAAAACCCAAAGTTTCTTATAAGAATAAAACATACATAGGTTGTATTTTGACCAAATAATCATGGTGATCTTTGCATGAATACCCTGAAAATTTGTGAGCTTGAAGGGTTAAAATTCAGCCTAGGACAATGTGGATAAATCCAACCACATACATTACAAGTACATTTTAAAGACAATACAAGAGTCATGTCCTCATGGTTCTGACACCAATCCTTGCATTGTCCCCAAAGTACACTTTGCAGTGCAAGAGAAGATGTACATATGGAGAACATAAGGATCACTAGTATGAAGAGGAGAGATAAAGAGATAAAATTTATTCCTATGATGAAATATGGGTCTGGATTCCTATATCTAGCTCTTATGCTTGGCTTTTTTAGGCCTGTATTATCAAAACAGCTAACTAGGATGGACAAAGGATAATAATTACTATAAGAAGAGGGTTTTTAAAATTTTTTTTAAAAAGAATTTAACTCCTTTGTAAAAAATTGATTTCAGAAATTCTAAGAACTGAAATACCATTTCTGATGACATATTCCTTTTTTTCTTTCTCTTTTCAGCCAGAAAATAGCTAAAAATATAGGGATCAAATGTTTTCACTTTCTCTCAACTTCACAGCTATTTGGCAAATCTTATTCCAATTCGTGAACAATTTTGTAACCTAATGTCATGATTTAAACCCAGCTGGAAACTAAGTACCAGAGAGCTGCTTGCTCACTCTCCTCTTCACAGTGAGATGGTGAGAAGAATCTGGTAAAAAAGTAAAAGGTGAATCTCATGGATTGAAATAAGGACAGTTTAGCAATTGTAATAAAATACAATAATAATGATGATGTGGTTATAATGATGATGATGATGAAAAGACAACAAAGAGAGGGCGGAGCAAAACCCAAGAGAGACAAGTGATGCACAGTGCAGTTGTTCACCACCCACTCCNGATGGTGAGAAGAATCTGGTAAAAAAGTAAAAGGTGAATCTCATGGATTGAAATAAGGACAGTTTAGCAATTGTAATAAAATACAATAATAATGATGATGTGATTATAATGATGATGATGAAAAGACAACAAAGAGAGGGCGGAGCAAAACCCAAGAGAGACAAGTGATGCACAGTGCAGTTGTTCACCACCCACTCCCTGACTGATGCCCAGCCCACTCCCAGTTCATGCACTGAGCAGGATGCTCTGTGGTGTGGAATATCCCTGTGGCCAGTTCAGGTCAGCTGTCCTGGCCATGCTACCTCCCAGCTTTTTCTGTCCCTCCTCACTGGCAGAGCATGGGAAACTGAAAAGTCCTCACTTAGAGTAAGCAGTACTTAGCAACAACTGAAACATAAGTGTTATCAACATTATTCTAGTACTAACTCCCACACCCACAGCCCTGTACCAGGTACTAGAAAGAAAATTTACTTTAACACAGACAAAACCAGAACAACCTAGATATTCCATTTTCTGATAAGTGTTTTTCCTGAGTAGTTACAAAGTCACACTACTTAACTCTTCAATGTATACACAACCTCAGAAAACTTGTAGAATTTGCCATAGTTATACAATTCCTGGAAGTAAAAAGCCACTGAAGAATTTATAACACTGCCTGCCTCAATCCATTTTAGACTCTTAGGAATATATTTCAAAGGTAATGAGTGGATTTAACACCTTTTGACTTAAAAAACTGGCAGCAGATTGTTTGTCTTAGGAAAATCAGATTTAGTACAGTTTTTTTAAATCTGAGTTGAGAAGATCTGTTATAGTCAGGCAGATTTGAAATAGTTTGGTCTTCATTTGTAGCAAAGCAGCAAATGTTGTTAACAATGTAGTACATCATGACAAGTAAATTGAAGGTGAAGTAAAGCCAGGAAAAGCTCAATCTATGTTGAATGCAGACTTCAAGTCCACCTGAAGGTCATACAGAGATAAGATGAAAAAAGCCATAGCACAGACATATAATGCTGCCTTTACTCTTTCTGTTTCTAGTCTGATAGTTTGGGGATAAAGCCGTGCAGATATGTCAGGATGAATGGTTTTTGGATTTTGATTTCAAGAAAGTGCCCTTGTGGGAGTCTGCACAAGAGTAAATTAATGGAAGATGATGCCTGAAGAGGCTAAAGCATTCTATGTAAGAATTTTGTAGTTAACAATTAAAGGGTCAGTTATGACTTTCCTCAGTCAAAACCTCAGTATATGTATACAGTTTACATTTTAATTCCATTGGAAGAATTTGTAGATTACTGCAAATGCATTTATCACCTAATCAGGATTTTCAAAATTAATTTAAGTGTATTTCAAATCTTGTAGTTGCATTTTCTCAAATGAACCATTTACTGCACTATGTCTTGGTCTTGAAGCTCAAAAGACATTTGATTTCAGTATATATGGTTATGATGTACTGAAATACTATGATAATATTTCAAAGAATTTATGTACCATCTAGAGCCAGAAAAATACTTTTATATGCAAAATGCTTTACACAGAGAGATAGGGTATCTCTTTAAATCAGATATAGTCTCCTTTAGCTTATTTACCATGAAGATGCAAACAATCTTACTTTATTTTTTTCCCTTAAGAAATATTAGTCTACTAGTCTCATACCTACTCAAAAACCTGGTAGTGAAAATATTGTTTCCAGAGATCTCCTGGGTTGTTTCCCTCTCACCCAGCCTCATGTGTTCCGCAGTTTGTATGTGTACACACTAGCTCGTAACCCAATGCTCTCTTCAAGGTCAATAGAGAGCAATATATAGTGATTCATCTGACCTATTTTAATCATCTATTTTAGGATGAGATGACTCATGCTTTGAAAGTGCCAATTTTACTCCACTCACTGTGAAAAAGTCTTGACAAGTAGCTAACATGAAAATATCTGTACTGCTGATGTCTATATTTGTGATTTCACAAATGCCATTCTATGTGCTATCTTCAGAACTCTCTGATTTCCCCATCCTTTATTTATAAAAATTCTAGTCAACCAATCAGTGAGCCAAAATAGAATTTTACAGCACTGCTGAATATGCATATGCCATAAGTATCAACTAGTTAGTAGCGTATTTTAAACAATCCCCATGAAAGAAACTCACATGGTCGACTGAATTCAGAAAGTCATTTTTTCAGAGTGAAAGACCTGCAAAAACAATTCCTCTGTTGCTGGGCTAACAGAAATTTCACTCAGGAGAAAATATTTTGGTAAAGGACATAATTAGTGCTAATATAACTAAAAAGGCCCACTCCTGTCTTTCATATGACTGGATGCAGTCACGTTATTGTAAAAGTATTGGAAAAGCAGTATGTACACCACTTTGACTGTTTTGATAAGGCTGAGAGGTTTTGTAACTTCCTAATCACATCTTAACAGTGAAAAGAGTGTTTTGTGTGGAACCCGTCCTGAACATAGTTCATGTTTAATGTGTGATGCGGAGAAAAGTTGTTTGAAAATTTGTAAAAAATGCAGTCGTTAAACATTATGACAATTGGGTATATACAGTAAAAAGTGAAACCCTGCAGACGAATTGACCTTTTTCAGTACACTCCTTCCTGCATATAATGAATGTGACATTTAGAATAATGATATCACTTATCTTTTTGGATATTGCTAGAGAGATGAATTTTCATCATGAATGTGGGAACACGTGAAAAGATTTCTAAGCCTAACATCTTACTCTGTGCATTAAAATTGTATGTCAATGCCTCAGATATTGTATAAACAAACCTACTTGTCATAAGATATCCTTGCTTTGGTGTATTTTGGCAATTCTTATTCATTAAAAAAGTGCCTCATTTTGATGAGTACAGATGCTGATCCCTAAGTATTAAAAGTCAATAAGAGCTGAAGCTTAATTTTGTATTTTTTGAAGCATAATCCCAACATTTAAAAGTGTTAAACTCTACTGAAACATGCAAAGCATACGAGTTGAGAGTTTATGAAAGCAGTCATTGTCTCAGGCTTCACTGTAAGTGTAGCAAAACAACTAACTAAATTACTGATAGTTGCCAATTTTGCAGGGGTTTAGAAGTGTGATATAACATTTTAACATATAGCAATTTATTTTAGAAACAAGCAAATTTACCTGCGCTTTATTAGTCATTTTACAGGACTAATAGGTTAATTACATGACCGGTTAAGGAAAGGCAAAGTCAAAATCTCAGTATAAATGAATTGTGCTTTTACAGAGCATATCAACATCAAAACCCAAGCCAAGCAGTGATAGGATATGGATGAAAGGGATCTGGCTCTTCAGCCTATGTCTTGGCCAGCATAGATACTGCCAAGTCCTCTGTCTTAAAAATTGTAGCTTTCTATACTGCTCCACTGAATTCACTGTCTGTATGATCTGCCTTGCAATTTCAGCATTTGTCTTAATTTAAGAAGTTAAATGCTTTGCTAAATTCCTGTCATTTTTGCAGCAAGCTGAAGAAAGTGTTATCAAGTGTATCTTCATCTTGCTGTAGGATGGAGCTGGATTTGGTTTTTCATGTGCTGGTCTGCTATTGGATTTGTAATCAAATTCCTTGTTTTCATGGTATGCAAAGGGATTTTCATCACTCTAGATGCATGGTGACCTCCTTGAATTGTTTTCAGAAACTGGGTCTGTGAAACTGCCAACAATTATTTACATGTCTTTTATCAGTTTTTTACACCTGGCTCAATCCTGCAAAGAGTTGGGAAACCCAAGAAATGCTGAGCATGTCCAAGGTCTATAAAAATCAGTGGTGCTGGAGGTCACTCATTGGATTATGGTATCATATAAAATGAGATATTTAGTGAGCCATGGTCTTTCCATTTAAATCAGATACACTTGTGAAACTTAATAACCTCTGCCTTATTTAAATAGCTTTGGGTATACACAGAGCACAATAGCATCATATATAGGATATATATGATGCATTATTTATCTTGATTTGCAGCATGTAAATATTAAACCCCATGTTCTGTTATTCTTCTTATTATTGAGTAGCAGCTTAATTGAATTCAGTAGGCAAAAGATGCAAGAAATTGAGGCATGGCAAAGTTACATCCTTAAGTGCTTTGTAATGATGAATTAAAGAATTACACATCTCAAAAGCACTGTTACTTAAGAAGAAATGCAAATATGTCTAAGAAGTTATTTAATATCTAATTTATGATGTTTTTCTCAGCTTTAATTGCATTCTAATTTTCTAATTAATTTTAGAAGGAATACTCAGGGGCATACCTATTTATCTGACAATTTTAAGATGTATAACTTGTCCTTGAGCAACCACCGTAGAATCTTTAAAAAATCCTGAAACACAGTTATAAATAATAAAAAACCAAAAAATTACTTTTTAGTCACATAAAATGTACTTTTTTTTTTGAGAATATGGTCTCTGAAACATTAATAAATGCCAGCATCTTTAAAACAATTCACTGACATTTTATATGTCAAAATAAAAGTTTTCAAGCTGAGGAATATGTTGCATATTTGTTTCCAGAAATGTGTTAAAATGCTTTGGGAATGACAAACGTGATATGAGAAGAAGTCAACCATTTAGCAGAAGCAGTGCTAAATTTGAAAGTTGTTCAAAGTTAGAAGCAGGGGAGTGTAGTCACTCCCTTTTGAGAAGAAAAAGTTGAAGAATGAGAGTTTGTTCAAGAAGTGCACACTGAAAAATATATATGGATTCATTAATAAACAAATATACATATATGCATGATTCTGTTTATTTCAGATGCAGTTAATTTTATTAATGATCATGTGGTCATTTAATGACAGAGAATTTCAGCCATATCTCCAAGATGAAAATGTAAATTATTAAGATTCGGTCAAAAAATACGAACAGTTATGACTATTGGTAGTTGTTAAGGTTACGCGTAATGCCAAATCTATACAGACATACTTTGATTATATCAGTTTCTCTTTTGAAATTCTCAAATCTTGTAAGGTAATAATTCTTAAGAGACTTTAATTATTTCCTGTGCTAATTTATCTTTTATTAAAGTCCAAAATTCTGTAGATGATATCTACACATGAACTAGTCGTCTTTATCAGAAAAGAAATAGACAATTACCCTATGTCATCTCTTAACATTTACCACTAAGAAACTAATATCTCTTTATGATCAGGAATGTGTTTTTGCATTTACATTTTTATGACAAAAACTTTGCATTTCCTCAATAACCTTACTCATATATAGATTTAATCATTGTATGCTTATGAACACTTACACTATGGATACTATGCATTTGTTTAAATTTTCAAATAATTTCTTCCATTTAATTGTCTTGAAATAATTTTTAATTGCAAGAAATAAGAAAATATTTTAATATTTTTCAGATCTATGTTTAAAAAAAAATTAACTGTCTTGGAAATCAAATACAGACTTTCCCTAGAAATAATAATCCCTGAAAAACATCGTAAAGAATCCTAGTCAAATGGCATTTAAACAAAACTTACATGCAACTTGTCTTGCCTTAAACTGAAGCTTCAGGACTGAGAGTCCAAAACTGTACAAAATTATGATAATTTTGGTTTAATAACACTATTTTAAACTCTTGTCTAAAAAAAGAGATTAATAGCATCTCAAATGATTTTCATGTAATTATGTGTTTCTTTTTTTGAGCGCTCATATTTTAGTTAATTAAGAAACCTCAAAGTTTTCTAAAAATCTTCAGTATTTTAGAGTAACAGACTGTAGTTGAACACTTTCCTGGTTTTGTTTTGTTTTTTTTTTTGTCCTTACAGCTGTTTAAAAATGCATGGGAATTTTTATTGTCTAACATCGTCTACCACTATTACAGTACTAAATAGTTACTATACCACACATATGAGAATTATCCTGGCCTCTAGATCAACTTTGTTTCTTTTTTTGCTATTAAAGTAATTAACAAAAAAAATTTTACCTGCTTCAGTCTTCTCTCAAAGAGCAATTTTAATCTTTATATGCTTCCCTAAGGAAAAAAGAAATCATAACTCTTGAGAACTTATTGCATTGATTTTCTATTAAGAAAGTAACAAAATCAGCAAAATACTACACAAAACAATTGGTAGACTAGAATTATTACAACATTAGCCAAATATAGCAATATATTAAGCAATCAAGTCACTCAGACTTATTAGTTGGAGAGATTTCATTAGTAAGTATAGCACAAGTAAAACAAAGATATCACATTGTTCAACCAAACTATAAAATTAAATGGGCTTTGTGTTCCTCAGCTTATAAAACAGTATTCCCTAAAATGGTCTAATCTTAAGAGACTCAGTGTTTTCCACATTTTCATAACCATCATAAAACATCTGCAGCATCAACATGTATGTGTACCTAGGATTTGCTTTTTTATCTATTTAAATAGCTGGTCTGTTTAGGGTCTGGCTCTGCTTCTGAGGCTTCTTGATGAAGAACTGAAAGATAAGACCTGGCACAATAAAGTTATTCTTCATTTCTGTTGCTTAAAAGAGGCAAGTCCTTGCTTAGACACTTTTGGAAAGAAGTGACTCCTACTTTTTACACTCTTACATGTGATATCTTTACCCCAGCACCATACCCTAGAGTGCCAGGCCAAAGAACCAGAGCATGTAAAGCTCTCACAAAGTTTTTCCTTCACTGTGTACCATCGTTTGAAGAGTAGATGATGCAGAATATAAAAGTTTAAGTCAACACCTAAATTGCTTTTGGGGTCTGCATTGTTCCTTCTTTTCCTCTTTATCTTGGTACATGTCAAATTAGTACCGAAGCTTCCTAGACTACAGATTGTATATTGATTTTATATTTCATTCTCTTACTTAAAAATAAAAATCCAGATTCGTGAATTCTGCAAACTGGTGGAGCAGACTTTATTTTTTTTTCCTTGAAGAAACATAGAAGTAACATTTTCTATGATTCATGGGATCACGTACCTGGAGGTGACCTGAAGTAATGAAAAGGTACATGAGCTTCTGCTAAAAATTGTGAGTTAAATTTGGAAAAAGGCATACAAATCTGCAAAGCAGCAGAACAAGCAAAATTGCAAATGCACAATTTCAGAAATGAGGAAAATCAAGAAAGAATGAAGGAGGTTATTGCGAAGCAGAACATGCTGAGATGAGTAGAGAAAAGCACCTGAGCTCATCTCTTAGCACAGAGACCAGCCTAAGCACCAGGGTAAAAAGAAATCATCATGCAGACCAGATCCACCCAGCAGAGCTTTCCACAAACACAATGTTGTCATTGCTGCCATACTTTATGCTTGCTTAGGGTGATGGTTTCCTTGGACACTGGGCTGAGGAGAGGAAGTGGCTGCTGCTGCAATAACCAATTACTGTAAAAGGAGGCAATACAGGCAGTAAAAGTCAGTAAACCCTGCACCATGTCTTTTTCCTGAGCACATCATCTGTTGTCAAAGCACTCAGAATGCCCTGAAGAGCAGGGCCAACAAAGCTGTAGAATGGCACAAGAACATGCCAAAATGTTTTCTGGACAGGGGCAATAAAGGGTCAAACAACTCTTTTGGCACATTGGTAACTGGTCAGCTATTCTGTTCTGGGGAGAAAGTGAATCTGGGCAAAAATGAGGAATTATTTTCCCACTGTTTTTGGATTATATTTTCCAGGGAAAATTGTCAAATATTCTTATTGTACTTCCTTCTCAGGGCAAGTTTTAGCCCAAGCATGCAGTCTCTTCCTTGTCTTTGCTGCTGTTCAAAGAGCCAAAACATTCTCACTGGCACACATTCCTTAGAAACAGGTCTCAACAAAAATCTCCTTTATCTAAAGTTATCATCTGTTTCTTACAGGGATGTGTTGGCTGCTGGCTCCTCCATTGGAACAGGGATCTCTTGAACAGTGACCTGTCTAACAGCAGTGAAGACAAAATGTAAAATCTAGCTCTCACAGCTTACTAGGACTCAAATAAGTAAGTGAAGTTTCTAAGAATCATAAAAACATTACAGATAGGTCCTGCTCCTCACCTCCTAAGATGATATATTGTGACCTTGTTCCTTAAAGGTGGTGTCCTTTTTCTTGCACTTTTCCTTCATCATAAAAAGAAATTGGGACAAAAAAAGGGAGAGGGGATGGGTTGACCAGAAGTGAAGCTAAGAATCTGTGTCTCCTACTTTTCAGGCTCTCATAGCCTTAACATGAAATTTCTGAAAGTCGCAACCATTGCAGTTCTGCGCATGAACAAAAGATATAAATACCCAAACTGCTTTTCCTGGCATGATGGTGGAGGTAAAAAATTCAGAAGTGATGAAGAACATGGGCATATGACTGTCTTGACAAAAGGTAGCATAACCAGAGTGGATTAGAGGGGAAATACAAATGATAACAAAATTATGAACCTTTCCCCAATGGATGTGGGAAGTCCAGCAGCTAGATACTCTTAGCATTTATTTTTATTTCCAAATCTTTGCAAGAGAATTTAGTGCATCATGTTTGCTCTTCAGCATCTTGACCAAAGGCAACTTCAACTGCAGCAAAGTTGTGGTGTACTTAGCACAATTTATCATCTCTGTTTCTACAGACATTTCTGTTCACATTCTGGGTACTGCAGCAACTAGTATTACACAGTGAAAGGAAAATCTTGTCACGGAACAATGAATCCATGCGACCTTGCGTTCTGGGACTGACATAGATTTAAGGACCACCGGAGTTTACAGGACCTAGTAGTATTGTTGAAAAGGAAAACTTGTTGATTAAAATCTATTTTCTGTAAATACTATACAGATGATATTCAGTTATTTCATAAAAGTTTTGCCATGTGGTACATCAGTCAGGAATGCAACATTTGTTCAAGATTTTGGCAGTACTCATTACCTGTTCTCTAGGAAAACTCTACTTGGCTGGCAAAATCTCTTTATCCAGTTTAATTAAAGCTTTATTCTTAGGTAAATCTTAGGTAGTTAAAATGCTTTGCTAATTGTTACTTGAACAAAATGAACCGTTTACAAATTATCATTCTTGAAGGAAGCAAGGAAATGGTGAATATCTGCTCAAATTTTCTTCTGGGTAAATACTTATTTGAGATCTTGCAAAACATTGAAGTGTGTATTCACAAGTAAATGTAATAGTGGTTAGAGACTTTAAAGTCTTAATCTCAAGAAGAGTTAATGAGAGAAAATATTGTTAAAGTAGAATCAGTATCACCTAACTTCAATTATGTCAATGTTCTGCATCTAGTAAGTTAGTCTTTTTTTCTCTGTAATCAGTGGCAATGGACAGGCAAGTCCTAACACTATTAGTCTTGACTGCATTAGACACTTTACCTTGGGAAATGCTTCTCTCACAACTGACTCCAAAGGGAGCCCAGATAATGAACTTAGATTTGATGCCCAACTCTTATAAAGCTAAATGAAATGAATCTCATAACTCATTTCCAGATTATAATAGATGCAATCATTACAGCAGCTCCATTTTCACAAACACCCACAGTTCAATACAAGTCTAACGCATGAGCATGATATTATTAACATAATTATTCTGGATAAAACACAACTATGCACTTCAAAAAAACGGGAGTAGCTTATTTTATCATCCCTTTTTTCTTTTTTAATTGCAGTCCTTGATGTACTTCACAATTCCTCATCCTAACATGAGAATATTGTGTATTAGGTCTTCTCTGCTTGAAATACAACTTGTTCCTGCTTTTCATTGTGCTCTTCATTGTTCTCCATTTGTTCTCTTATTGATAAAATTGTTTTGCTTCTTTCCTCAAGAGCAAAGATATATCTTTCTATGCCCCACTGTAGGTTCTGAAATTGAATTCTGCTTTCTTGGTGTATTTCCACACTGCTGCTTCGTTGGTTATCATTCTCAGGATTAACTCTCATGATTAACATCATCAGAACCACTTTGAGTGAAATCCTACTTTGTTATAGAGGTCACTAAAAAAATTTCACTTGAAAAAGTCTTCAATGGGACAATATGTACTTCTGTTTGTGAAGAGACACATATGAAAAATTTTGCCTTCTACAAATCACTCAGCCACTCTGAATTTCTCTCGTTAGGATGCTAAGGTATGATGCTACCCAGGGCACACAAAATTTATCCAGGGCACACACCCACTTGTCAGGGCTTAACTCAAACAGGAAAAGAACAGGCATGCACTTGATTACTCTACTAATGAGCATCTTGGTGATATAAGTATCAAAATATAAGTTATTACCTGAGTAGTATTTTCTTTGTTTCTTAAAATTCTAAGTCCATAATATTAGAGCAGTCAGGTTTCACTCTGAATATATTTTGTTACATACTGCATAACTAATTACTGTTAAAGCGACATTATTCTACAGTAACATGGGAATTGAATGCTTTAAAAAACACCCAGCCAACATTCTCCAATTCTTCTAACAATGGCTGTCTCTCTTCTTCATTCCTTCATCATTGCCCTGGCCATAGAATCTGCTGAGCTTAGATTGTTCTTGTTTTCAATGGTGCAGATGTTCAGCTTTTCCATGAAAAGGCTACGTTTGCACCCCAGGTTTCACCTCTAAAAAATTAAGACCCTTAAGGCTTCTCCAACTTTGCAATAATTCACTTTTGCAAAGCTAAATTACTTAACAACTGCAAAATATGCTGAGATCCTGGTGTAAAGAAGTTATGATATGGAAGTTGAAAAATGATATTATAATGCTTACAAATGCAGAGAACTAGGTATGGGACCAGAATCAGCAGTTTGGGTGACAGGTCATTTGCAAAGAGAATGTGAGAGAGAACGAGGTCTCCAGGGAGAAATTTACTTCATTGTCTGAAGATTTATACCTGCTGGTGTTGCCAGCTGAATAGGCTTGTTCCATACAAAAATACGAGTTGATCTATTATATGACTTTTTATAATTCTTTCAAGTCTCTATTTCAGAGAGAGATGTTATCTGGTTAATATACATGCTGTTGAAGCAGGATGGGGTGGTGCATTTGAAATATACCAGTTTATGTCAGCCGAATCCTTATTGTGGAAAATTCCTGTGACAGGCACTTTATTGTGGTGCCATTAATAATTCTTGTTACAATAATATTCTTTTGTTTTGTGTGAACCATATGATTTGGAACTGGATGTCATGCTAGGGCTTCTGCAGAAGATAATAATCAAATAACAGAAAGTCTTAAAGAGAAGCCTCAGGATTTATTTTGCCTCTGAATGCCAACATTCTTATTTGTATTGGCAGACTTTCACGATTGTTGTAATGGTTCTGAAGCAATTTTTAAGATTATCTTAATGATCTAATAATAAATTTTAATAGGATTTTTTCTTCCTCTCATGCAGCATTTTTTCTTCTGCTCTTGGTACAAATGTAAAACTGAAAATGTCTTGTCTGGTTTTTTGTACATTTCAGTGTTTAATATTGTATGAAAAAAGCTGTCTGATGTAATTGTGCAGAAAATCTGTCTTCCTATTAATATGAACTCTGTAAAAATCCCTGCCTTATTTTTGCAGAGCTCAGTTTTATATTAAACAACCTGATTTTCTCATAAAGAGGTTATGTGGAACTGTACTTCTCACTAATTCTCACTGTGTCACTGCTCTCAGGAGAGATGCAACTGCCACTCTGAAGCATAAGTGCTGTGGGAAAATCCCCAGAACAGCATTTAAAAAATTATGTAATAGTAAAATAAATACTTTGTCCATTACTTGTCAGAGTTCTTTCTCTCTGTCCTATCAGTGGCAAGATTCTCTTTTCCTTTCTATTACACCTTTTTCCTGTTTCATTAAAGAGTTCCCTTTGATTGAAAAGAGATTATATAAAGGGAGTAACAGAATAAGAAATTGAAAAAGCACACTAGTTCATCCTTATCTTGTAAAATAAACAGAATATAAAGATTGGATCAGATTAGAATCCGCAGATTAAATGACTGCATAGAAGAAAGTAGATTGTAATCTTAATTTCTAATTCTAGGGCAGGAAAGTAAAATATTTTATGATAATTAGATATCATTGAAATATTAAAGGACAACACTAGAAGCTTAGAAGACTGTTGAGAAGCAAACGTCTGAATCAAAAATTCAGCTGGCTTCTCTTTTTGACATTTTTCTTCCTTTCTTTTAAACTAGCCAATACAAAAGTGTCTGCATATATTAGAAAATGTTTGTCCAGGAATCTTCTAGTAATGTGGAAAATTGCAATAAAAATATTTCTACCAGTATCAATTGGTAGGAAATACAAACACAAGTATACTAAATAACAAGAGAATGAGAGCTATAAAAATGGCTGACACCTACAGAAGCAGGCCATCAACAGCCTACCCTGTGCCTACCTGCAGTCCTTCAGGGCAAGCAGAATCAGAGATGGTGAGTAAATCCTGATGACTCACAGAGGCAGAAAGGTTGGCTCCTTGCACATCCCTGACACATCCACCACCAATACCCTCCTAACAAGAACCCTGCAAGTGTGGGGATAGACTGGAAAACTGGTGCTGCTCATCATTGCAAGCCATCCTGGACAGCCTTCCTGGATACTTGCCAGACTACTTACATGCATTCTGGTGCTTGTGTGTACTAAAATGTGAGTATTAGGGGCTGAATCAGTGATATTTTAGAATAAATTAGTATTTCCACTCTGTGAGACCTGAGTGTTCTGTGACCATTCTGTGCAGCTGAGATACTGCATCCATCGACCATCAGTGCCACTGATATAAGGATCAGGAAGCACACACAGCCCGATCTCTACTGCACCATTTTCCCACAAGCAGCTGGAGGCTTCTTGCAGTTGTGGACAAGGGGAGTTCTGCTTTACCTGCCTCATCTGTCTAAAACTGACCTGGAAATGAATTTTTCTGATTTGTGAACAATTGGCTGGTTTTTTTGTTCTGTGTGGCCTTATGGGGGAAGCACCCTGGGCCTTTTCCTTACCATCCATATCACATTGAAGATCTTTAAGTATATCTACAGGTAAAAATATAGATATCTGTAGATATTCATATATATACATGCATATATATGTATGCATATCTTATCTTGGTTATAGGAAGGAAATGGAGAGTCAATTATTGGCTGTTCTCAGATCTTCTGGGTGTGACACTTTCAAATCACAAAAACCAGCCCACTACAGAGCAGTATGAAAATGTGTGGTGTGAGCCAACAGCCACGTCCTTGGATCAGTCAGGTCAGGCAGGAGGCAGAGTTCAGCCTGTGGCGCATGGGCTCCATGCAGACCTCAGGATGGAGTCATATGTTTTGAAGAGCACAGCTGGGATGTTCTGCATCTGAATAAGAATTTTCACCATCCAAGGAAAACATTTCACTTTCCTACTTTCTCCTAGGAAATATCCATTAGCCATGGAATTCTCTATGGATTCACATAAAGACAAATATTTTTCCTATTAATTATTTATTGATTGAAATATTTTTATATTTTGCTTCAAAGGCAGGAAAGACTTTACTAAAGAGTTTCCCAATACTTCATTATAAGAATTTTATGAAAAAATCCTCAGATTCTCAGTAATCCATAAATATAAATCGATGACAATAAGACAATACTGCTATCTTAATTATATCTTGGTACGTTCTCCAAATCATGTTAGAATCTCATCTTAGCCAGTTATATAAGCAAGTTTCAATGATTCTGATGTCTCCACATTATGTCATGAGAGCAGTCACAGGACTCTTAATTCCTGTTAGTGGAATATAGTGGTTTGCTGCCTATGTACAATTCTTTTTATTATTATTTGAGTCAATGGGATTGCTAACCAAGTAATATGAAGCAACTAATGTATAGGAAGAGGCTAATGTCTAAAGGAGACTCAGAGCCTTACATTCATTTAGGATTTAACATCTGTGGTGTTCATCTGTGGTGCTATCTGTTCTGATTCTTCAAGCCACACCTTAGAAATGTCAATGCATAGAAAGGAACTGCATAAAAGTCCTGTTTGACAGCAAATATGACATCCTCGTGATGTTCAAAGTGTTGAGAAAAGATATGGTGCAACATAGAAGGAATGCAATAAAAACGAAAAAGATCTGTCATGATAAATATTAATAATGTTGCAACATATCAGTTAGAGGTGTTGAAGTAACTCTAGGACAGGTGCAGTGCAAGGCTCAGTAGATTAGACTGGTCTGTGCTAAATGGAACACTGCCTTGCCCCACTGTCACCCAAGGACAAAAAGAGTGCAAAAGAGTTTTGAATTCACATTGAAACAAGGTCCTTTCCCAAAGCTGAACTCTATTTCAATCCCATGCAGTTCATTGTTAAGGTACCTCTCATGCATGATGATTTACTGACCTGTGATGCATAAGGTACGAAAAGAACTCATACTTGATTCAACTCAATTACTTCTTAAATCCCATTAAATTAGGCCTCTTAATCACATTAACAATACCTTATTGCTTAGTTTTAATTATCCTGTATGGTCTGGAAAATTGATGTCTTGCATTTCAGTGGTATCATCTTGGGATTTTGCAGTTCTTGTATGGCATCTGAACATCTTTTTCTTTTCTGCCGATCAGTGTTCACGTGTTTTACTATTGTACTTGTACTAAAGAGATATGTAGTACTTCTTCATAGGCCATGACAATCAAATGACAAATTCTGAAGATGGTCTTTCTTTACAAAACATTTCAGTGGACCTCATCTTCCGTGACCTAGCACAGAAAAATGCTCATTTCTGTGGGCTGTGCTAGTGAACTTAAATTTATTGCATTATGCATCTGTTAGAAGTATTGGTTAACCAGCACAAAATGTACCAAACTATTGTTAGAGGGGACAATCAGCTAATCTCTTTTTGCCACATATAGTGCAAATTTATCACCTTCTGAAGCTTCCTTTTTAGCCACCAGAGAGAAATGGGTACTTTTAGGGATCATGTATTTGACCAGCTTCAGACATAGATTTAGGATCACAGGGTTTTGTATCTTACAAGGTGGTTTTTATTTTTTTTCTAATTACTGTGAAGTGAGTCTTGAGTGTAGCTCAGCAATAAACATAGGAGAGTGAATTTCAGTGAGATGCAAATCTTCCCAGCAAACTACGAGTGATATAAAGGACCCTATGTCACACATGCTTATGCCATCTTCAGTTATTCTATCTGTCTTTCTGTTGTGGTTCAGACAAATGCTTTGCCTCTTTTATATTGAACTAGAGGTTGCCCTAATGAAAACCACTGCCTGATGCAAAATAACGTCAGTTAAACAATACTGAGCCAAATACTGAACTTTGGGGGACACTACTGGTGACAGGCCTCCAATTAGACCCTGTGCCACTGATTATGAGCCAGTTCTCAATCCACTGTATGCCTATCCACTCCACACCTCCTGAGTTTATCTATGAGGATATTCTTGCTCTTTTGGAAGGCTGGGATGATATTTGCTTTCTTCCAGTCCTCAGGCATCTCTCCTAATCACCACAACCTTCCAAAGATGATTGTGAGTGCCCTGTTTATAGTATCTATCAGCTCTCTCAACACTCATAGATGCATCTTGTCAGGGCCCATGGACTTGCTGATGTTAGGTCTCTGACCCAATACTCCATGACCAAGCAAAAGTCTTCCTTCCAATGTTCTTTGTCCTTCTCTCCTGGGTAAGAGATTTCGGAGGGTTGGTCTTGCTGGTGAAGACCAATGCAATGAAGGCATCATTTGAAAATAGACTCTTATTGTATTGTGTTGTTGTTCCCTGGGAGAAAACAATGTTGCTCCATGCAAATAAAATGCTGCGAGTCCTGAACTCCAACTTGAATGTCCCTTGGGATTCACAGAATGTTCAAGTCACACATCTAGAAATCTGTACCTTATTGCTGTGTTGTCATGGTGATGCCCTTCCTCTATTGGTATTATGAGAATGACTCTAGAGGCCCACAATACCTCATAGTATGTTTCTAAAAGGTCAGCAATGCTCTTGGTACTACAGAGTCTGGAAACCATGTCTGTCAGTAGCCCTTACTTCAGTGATGGTTGGTAGCACAAAGCAGAGCTTGTTTGGGAAACTGACCATCAGAGCAGTTTTCACTTTTAATTTTGCAAAGCACAGTCCTTGAAAGCTCAATATGCGTGACACTTAAAATAAAGACTTCTCTTGTTGAAAAGAAAGTTGCAGAGGTTCAGCTGTCCTTCTGCCCTTGTTACATACTTGACAAAGTCATACTGGTCAGGTTTTTAAGCCTTTTTTCTCTCCAGTGTCAGAAAGTGAGGGGAAATGACTTAATGCTGAGATAATTTCTTCAAATCTCATGAATGTACTTACAGAAAATAAAGATAATTAACCATCTTTACATAATAAGATATTCAGTTTTTCCTTCCTCAGCAGCATTTGAATAGAGTATATTACTAATTAGCTAAGTTAGTGCCTTTCTGTGAAAGCAGACCATCTTAAAATTAGATGATGCTTTTCCCTTAAATGTTCATGTTTATTTTTTGGTGTGGACTTTCTAATCTCATAGGTAAGACCAGAATCAAAGCCAATAAAGGAATTTTAAAAGTGTCATTTGGGATGTTTTGAGTCAGGCTCATGAAACACATTTTACCAGCAGGTATGCATGAATACAGCAAGGAAAGCTAGCATGTAAGCAACAAGCTTCTACGCATTAGACACAAAGGTATTCAGGGAAAGAAACAGTAGTTGCACTCAGTAAATATGATGCCAATCTCAGACTTGCTCAGTGTCTGGAGGGCAAAGAATTTACCATGTCTTTGTGTGTATGTATGATTAGAAACCAAAACATCAAATTTGTATCACTTTTTAGTGATTTGAAGCCTTGTGAAGTGAGCAAAGGAGTGGTAGCTGCTTTACTGGAAGCCTAGAAAGCAATAAAACAAAACCAAGGATTCCTAAGGTAAGGATTCTAGAGAGCAATATTAAACCTTATGAGTGTGATTGCGAGATTTCTAAGGCAAGAATCAAAGGAGACAGATCTGACTATGTAGTCTCCTTTATGCTTTCTCATGCATATCACATTGACTCATGAACCCTCTTTCAGACTAAGGTTGAGACAGTTTCTGTAGAACAGGGAACAGTATCCAGTACTTTTCTTCTTCTATGGGGTCTCCTGATTCTCGTTTGAACTTCTACACACAGCTGCAATCTGAATACACCAGGTTCATCATCTACTTTGCTGACAATTGTATTCATTAGAAGTGAATAAACAATGCAAATTAACCTAAAGTTAAATTATTGCTATAGTTTGCAGGTAATTGTTAGCTGTGATGCTGATAATTGTGAAATCCATATGGCTTTTTTGCACTCATTATATTAAATGTTTGTTAATGACTACTCACTTTTCTTTATGTGCAAGGGTCCTTGTACATTATGATCGATGACAATAGTCAGTGAGCCTTCCCGTGTTAGCTAGTGAGTAAACACAGATCCAGAGCAGTCTTCAAAGAAAGACAGAGGGTAGATCCAAACACCACAATTTCTAAAGGAATTTAATGTGTGTGGTTAATTTGTTTAATCTTGTGGCTCCATTTGCTGAAATGTTTATTTACCTCAGAGGAACTTTCACAACAGTGACTTCATCTGATATGGATAATAGAAAGCACTAAATCATTTAAATAATTATTACTACAAGTACATCAACCAGAGGCTTCTCAACAGAAGGGATGGTTGCTTTTATTTCAAACAGTTCTTTATATCTTTTTAGAACAATGAATGAGTACACAAACTAACATATTCCATGTTAGTGATTAAACCCACTTGTATAGATTATGAATAGATTATTTTATTTTCATATGCTTAATATATTAGAAGAGTTTTTAGGCAGCTAGAAGATGATCTAAGAGCAGTGTATAGGAAAGCCTAAAAACCCTGAGGTAAAAATAAAAAGTAAGAAATCTGTTGTTTTGGATTTGCTTCATTGCCCTCTGTGGCACTGAACTCAATTCCTTTTATAATGAAATTCAAATTCAAATTTGCAATATTAAGGGAACAGCTGATAATCCAAATTCACATCTCCCATTCAGAAGGAGGGAAATAGATACCCAAAAAATGCAAAAGGAAAAATTAAAAAACAGGAGTACAAAATTTTAACACAGATTTGTGTTACTATCATCTGCAGCAAAAAGTATATCACTCTGCAAAAAAAAAAAAAAAAAAAAAAA
>VXBB01018435.1:1626643-1660559 GCA_013399915.1 Illadopsis cleaveri
AAAAAAAAAAATTGACTTCTTACACCAGCCTTGTAGTTGATACTAATTGGCAAAACTCTACCACCATCAAGCAAGAGTAAGTAAACTGTTAATGCATCAAAGGCAAGCAGAGTCCAACCTAAGATTTTTTGTGTTGCAGATAAAATGTATCATTATATGTTTGGGTGCATCAGAGCATCTTCAGTTCTGTTCATGCTCAGCACTTCACAGATGTGGTTTGTCTTTCCAGGGGGCAGAACATCTTTTATTTTAAGGGATCTATTGCATCCTTCTTGCACTACAGTCAACCAAGTGACTCTAAAACACATCTCCATCCCTGGTTTGTAGATCCTTAGATAGCTGGTAGGCATGTGAATAGAGTCTTTGTTCGTACTCTAGTCTTTTTCAATGGGATGCTGTCCTCTAGATGCTGCTCAGTTATCTACAGCATTTATTTCTATAGATCTGTATTCCATTTATGCTCTTAACAGTGGTTCTCTTTGGAACCAACATCTGTGAAAGGAGGTCACAAGATCTCTGCGGCAGACGACAGATCTCCTTAGTGTTATTATAAAATATTTGCCTTTTCTTGAGAGCTGTATTTTTCTAAATACTTCAAAAGGACAGAGTTCATTCAAAACAGTGCAGGATCAGACTATACATATATATATGTGTGTAAAGACATGGATTTTTGACAAATGGAGCCAGTAACAAGAAGGTATAAACAGATTGGCCATTTGTGTGCTAATATTAAAGGCCATAAAATTAGAAATAGGATATGCCCCTTTTTCAGATTAAAGCATGAGATTTTAAGTCAGTTTTTCAGGTAGCAGGAAACTGTTAAACATCCTATAGCCACAGAATTGTTTAGGTCTAAGACCATCAAGTCCAACCACTAACCCACACTAAACCTTATACTTTAAGCACCACACCTACATGTCTTTTAAATACCTTGAAGAATGGTCACACAACCACCCTCTGGGCAGCCTGTTCCAATGCCTGAAAATCCTTTCCATGAAGAAATGTTTCCTAAAATCCAATTTAAACCTTCCCAGGTGCAACTTGAGACCATTTCCACTTGTTCTATCATTTGTTACTTGGGACATGAGACTGACCCCCACCTGGCTACATCCTCCTTTCAGGCAGTTCTGGAGAGTGAGAGGTTCCCCCAGAGCCTCCAGGGTAACATCCCCAGCTCCCTTGGTCGCTCTCTTAGGATTTATGTTCAAGACCCTTCCGCAGCTCTGTTGCCCTTCTCTGGACACACTCCAGCCCCTCAATGTCTTTCTTGCAGGGAGNAAATACCTTGAAGAATGGTCACACAACCACCCTCTGGGCAGCCTGTTCCAATGCCTGAAAATCCTTTCCATGAAGAAATGTTTCCTAAAATCCAATTTAAACCTTCCCAGGTGCAACTTGAGACCATTTCCACTTGTTCTATCATTTGTTACTTGGGACATGAGACTGACCCCCACCTGGCTACATCCTCCTTTCAGGCAGTTCTGGAGAGTGAGAGGTTCCCCCAGAGCCTCCAGGGTAACATCCCCAGCTCCCTTGGTCGCTCTCTTAGGATTTATGTTCAAGACCCTTCCGCAGCTCTGTTGCCCTTCTCTGGACACGCTCCAGCCCCTCAATGTCTTTCTTGCAGGGAGGGGCCCAGAACTGAACACAGGATTTGAGGTGTGGCCTCAGCAGTGCCCAGTACAGGGGGACAGTCACTGCCCTGCTCCTGCTGGCCTCACCTTTGCTGACATAAGCTCAGATGGATACACAGGCACACTGGTGGCTCGTTTTCAGCCACTGCTGGCCACCACACGCATCTTGGGGTTGGACAATACCCTAGGGCATCTACAGTGTCACAAGTCACCTAAGCTTATGTAGCTTAACCACTCACCAACCACACCATGAAAAGCTAAAGGCACTTTTGTGGTCTTGGGGCATAATTTCTAATACAGTGTGGATGTCCCATGTACCAGGTCACCAGGTACCAAATTTTAGAGATTTGAATACGTCCATTTTTAATATACAACAAGGAAAGAAAATGAACAGTCTCTAAGGGCATTGGGCAAAGCCTAATATTTTTCTTGTTCTGTGGTCTTTTTGGGATGTCATTCTTTTCTTCTCACATTCTCTCTGGAAGCAGTAATTCACAGGAGATTTCCACAAATGGACATGTTTTAAACTAAACCTTGACCTTGATTTTTACCGTGACTTTGCTCTCATCAGGATGAAAATATTTTTCTAAGCAAAAAAAAGATTCGAAGGTACTGAAAAGATATGTAGCAACAATATTACAGTGTGGCTGCCAACAACTTGACCAAAAACTATCAGAAACCACAAGACTCCTATGAATAACTTCAGTTTAGATAAACTAGCCTTACTTTTTAGGAGCCTCTATAAAGCATTTGCATGGACCATTCTCATTCAGTGCCTAAGCAGTGTTCTGATGGATATCTGCTGATAATAATTTCTTCCTGTTTCAGGACATTCATGGTTCAGTGATGCTGAATGACCCCATGGCTGAGCAGTCCTAACTGTTTTCTAGTGCAGAGAAATGTGCCAAGGTTACAATGGGAGAACCAGGGTGGCTAAGTAATTCAAAAAATACAACATTTTAAAGACACTCTTTCCATGCATATGCCTTAGCAGAATAGTTTGGGCATATACACGATGCGGATAATGCATGGTCATTTACAGAGTTTGCACATAGGTCTTCTGTAGTTAAAAATTACTCTTATGTTCTGAATCTAGGCATCCAGGTTGCTAGTGCCTCAGGTAAGGCTGCTCAATGAAATGTGCACTTTTATGTCTGAGAGAAAAAGGCCTAAGTTATTTAATACATATTGCTGCAGAATGAAGAGAGGCTATGCTGCTGCAGAAAGCAGGAATAGAACTCTTCAGTGGGGCTTCGTCTTGCTTTTACACTTTGCAGTTTTTACATCAATATAAATTCACTGATTCCAAAATCTTATTTACAGTGATCAAAATGAGAGAAGCTGTCAATTGCTTCTGATATGGAATGTCTCAATATTGTTAGTGTTTGCTTTCACTCCTTTTTAATTGAATGGCTGCATGGATGCTTGAATACATTATAGACCTGTTTAAATTAATCTTTTTTTCTGATGCAATTTTAGAATTTAGAGGAAAAGATCATCATGTGATTTTGAAAAGGATTTAAAAATCATCCATCTCTGTCTTTACCATAGATAGAGAAGCTCCTTATAAACGTGGGTGTCTGTCATGTAGGCACTGAAAGAAAAAAGTGAGTACAAAGTGGTGATTATTTCTTTTTAATGCTTTGAAGCTCTCACTGCTAGCAACGCACAGGCTTCCTCTTGTTGTTCATGTCTGCCTTTTTTTGTTTGAACAGTTTGTTTTACAGAAATAGATCTGGGTTCACAGCACATTTCTTCATAGACTCTCATTCTCAATATATATTAACGCCAAGTCAAACACAGTATTATGTCACTTATAATACCATTAAGTATTTATGCAGAAATGATGAATCAGAGAAAATGAGGTTGTAGGATTTTATGTTTGTATCAGGGAAATGTGCTTTATCAGGCAATGCTTCCAAGACAGGTATTTTTCGCATCTCCTTATTTTTGTGACATCATTCCTCTCTGACAATGAAAGGCTACAGTTTTCTCATAATGAATGACTAAAATGGAAGCCAAGTGTGATGGGAATGAGCACTGTGGATAGGTGAGGTTATAGAAATGAAAAGGAGCTGATCACCTATCCCAAGCAAATTTGTGTTGGTAATCTGGTATCTTTTCATTAATGACTGAGATGCCTCTGAACATGACGTGCAGTTTTATTATGAGGTAAAAATACTGAGCAAAATTTAGGCTAAAATAATAGAGAAAATAGAAAGGTGGCACATACTGAAGTAATTGTGGAAACTGGTAAGCATTTCAGAGCTCCACTTGTTTACAAGAATCAACAAGGAGCTGGAAAGGGCAGTAATGCCTTTACATTTTGAGAATGCAATTCTGGTATGAACAAACTGATATTCATAGGGTTTTCCAGTTCTTATTGCATTGTTATCTGCTCCTTACTGCAAATATATACCCTCCTGTACTTCCATTTGAGAAATGAAACAGTGAGTGCGAAAAGGCAGTGCATTTCGTCGAAGCATGAGAATTAGTCAGATGCTTCAACATTCTCTCAGACAGATTTATCTCTACAATTCTGTGCAAATCATTACCATTTCGTATTTTAGTGAGCCTACCAGTCCGTAAAGACTGCAATATTTTCTCATTTCACAAAGATGTTGCATGTATTCATTTGTATGTATAAAATATTTTTACAGATAGTGCAGCTATTATCTGTGCTTAAAAATGAACCTGGTATTTGCCTTTGAGAGAGAAAAACCTTTCTGACCAAATCCCTAGAGAAATTTTAAGTTCCTGGTTTTGTTTTACTGCTTTGATGCTTTCAATTTCTAAAGAATTAAAATGTCATTAACAAAAAAACCTTCATCAGTCTCAAATGCTACCAACAGTCATGATTTGTCTGGAATGATCTCACAGACCACGTTTTTGGTATTTTAAATGAGTGCAGAGTTAATGTACTCTCCTAGAATAAAACAAAGTAACTCTGATTATGGCTGCAAAAACCTGATTTGCATTTCTTATGCAAAGCCAAATCTCCCTCTGAACTTGTTAGTTCCTCTACTGCCCTTCCCAGGAAGACCTATCTTTACCATTATAGAGCAATGTATCTCATATTTTGCTTTTTATTGCAATCTGCACATTCCTGATGATTAATGGGATACACACAATAATTATTAGAGTGTAATAAATTAAAATTTAGTATTATGGAATTTATAAAGCTTAAAAAATAAATAAGCATACATAATGTCTCCTAATTAATTGCTATAAGCCAATCTGCAGTATGATCTGTTATTACTTCTCTGCAAAGAAACACCAGTGGACACAGAAAGTCCTTTCAAATCAGTTGTGTGCATCCATGATATCCCAGGTATACACATTATCATCTACATTACTGCCACAGGATTTTTATAGCTTCCTGTGAAGCACTTGGTATTGACTACTGTCAGAAATGAGGCCCTGGCCTCCATGAACTTCAAGTCATGTTTATTTCCTACATTAGATAAATCTGTCTTCAGTTTCATACTCTGGTGTAAAACTGCAGAGATCCAAATGGAATTAGAGTGAAATAGTAGTTGGTACCTCTTCACTACTTTCATTGGAGACAAGGCAGGCATGAGACTTAGGACCTCCCTGATCATAACCTCTTTACTTATTTCCAAGACAAGCTCATGTAATGTTTTCTGACTTTTATACTCACTCCAAGTTTTGATACTGAGCCAACTGACCAGGAGTGAAATGACTGCATCATGTAACAAGAATTATTAAAGAAAGAAGCAGAAAGTACTAATAGCTTATGGTTATTTTATAGTATTTTTTTCTGAAATTACAGGAGCAGTACTCATATCTCACAGTGGATACAATTAAAGTCTGCAAGCCACAATAGTAAAAAGTATAATACTAAAATCGTTATGAACCAAATTTTGAAATTGTTTAATTCCTCATCTATAAGCACAAATAAGATGACACGGCTGAAAATTATTCTGATAAAGAGATATTTACAAGTGGTCAGGCATTTATTTGATTCTGTTACTGTTTGACTGGTGGACCTGATTGCTAAAATAAGTTGCAGGGATATCTAAATGTTTTCCAGGAAAAGGTTACATATGTCATTGTCCTGGACAGTCATTTAGAAATTTTAACTTTCTAAATCTTTTTATTAAAAAAATCCCAACAAAATAAAACAAAACCCCAAATAGCCAAATAAAAACCTGAACTCCAATAAACCAACTCACAAAATAGAGGTTTTGAATATATGGTAATATTTTGGTCATTAGAAATGGGAAGATAAAGACTTGTGAAATAAAAGTCAAAGAGATTTGTATGTAGAATAGATACTCAGTAGCTTTGATGACCTTATTTAGACTTCCATTTTACACCTGCAGTAATATAAGAACAAGTAATTTTGGAGACAATTTATGTAGAGTCATGAATTTGCTGATTCATCAGAGAATTATTCTAGTACTATGTCAGTGTAACATGGTATTGCAAAGACTCAATATTTACCTTTTAAGTGTAATTGGGCAGTTACATATCCAAATTAGATAAATGGCATAAAAAGTTCTTGAGCATGTAAAAACCTGTTCAGCTTTTACTGAACAGTAAATTTCTCAAAAGGAATACAGAAGGTAGATCATACTTAAATAGCCATCTCTATCTTCTGCATTTGCACCCAAACCCAGGGCTAGATGATAATTTACAGTTGCAAGAGTGTAAATCAATTTTAAAAACTATGGCAGTGGCCATATGGTCGATGCTTTACTGTATTATTTTAATAGAATGTTATCTGTTGAGTTGAATTTCTGATGTGATACCAGAAACAGTGCCCTAACATGGTGATGCTCAGAAAAAAAGTATGGGGTTTTTTAATCTGATGATTTTCCTGAAGTGATATGAAAATAGGATACAAATTAGCCATACCCATACTCGACCTAAAATTTCCCATATGATGGATGATACCATGGGGATGAGATTAGGGGAGGGCAGAAGGAGGGGAGGGTAATCTGAAAAAAAATACTTTTGACTCTGTTAAGTCTGCTCTCTAGAAAAACTTTCCTTTGGCCTCTTCAGTGAGAACATTTGAAACCTTCAGAGAATTTCATGACCGATATGCCCACATATATAGGCAGAAGGTCTGATGTTCACAAACAAAGATCAGAACTCTCTGGAATGACATAAACTTTTTCTATATTAGTAAAAGAGCAATGACAAATCAAAAACGTGTAGTGTTTCCTTCTTAGCTCATTATCAATGAATTTGGATTATGAAAGAATAGTTTGATAGGAATACAACTGTATTTGCATTAAATAAAAGTTTGTTGAAGAAGCATTCTGATGGTTTATAGTTTCATCAATATGTTAATAGAAAGTCAGCCAGGTGTGCTGTTTTTCTTTCTATCGCCTTGAAAGTTATGCTTTAGAAAACTTTACTCAAATCAACATTTCCATTTGGTATTTGAAAAGCATATAAAATTAGAAGAGAAGGAAGAGACAGAAAACCTGTTGTATCCAGTTTACAAGAACATCTTGCCATTGATTTATGTCTCTGCTTTTTGAAAGTGTAGTTTAAGATCTGTCCTTGAAAACATGGATCATATCACATTGCCAAGTATTTTCCAGATATTAAGAAATGTGTCTTTTGCCACTGTTATGAAATCAGTTTGCATTTCCTGAAACAACATATAGAAATATTAAGTATTAGTGCAGTTTTGGGCATGTAATCAGACTTGATGTCTTCTATGATTTTTGCAAATTGTCTAACACAGTCACAAATTAGCTGCTGAATTCCAAATCAGAACCCCTATTTCATCTTGAATTTCAAGTCACAATAGATTTGCTTCGATTTGGTATAATTGGTATAATTTTTTTTTTAATATTTTAGATATATAAACATTTGTGCACATACAAAGAGACATACATACATACATACATACATACATACATACATATATATATATATATATAGTAATATGTTTGTCTTGACATGTTTTCCAATTTAGTAATTCTATGAAAATGAAAAGTATTTACTTCCTTCTAATCTGTAGCTGCTCCAAATTTAGTGTGGTAGTCCCCAGGTCTCTTGAGCTAAATAGTTACTACAAAAACAGCTGAAAAAATTCTGACAGGTTAAGTTTTATGGGTAGTATTATAACTAGTTTTTTGTCTCTGAGCAGAGTGTTTAAATATTGAAATAGTTTTCCTGTGAAAATCACTAATCCTATCACACTTGGGTTTTTTTCTGATTGGGATAGCAAGTTTGACATTTATTTTTGCAGAAGTTTTTTTTTTAATTTTTTTTTTTTTTAATATTATCATTAAAAAAAAGTTCTGAAAAAGGGTCATATCTTGATATTTGTGATTATAGTAAAATACTTGGATATTTGAAAATTAAAGCAGCTTGGGCTGAGATTAATAAAGGTTTCCAAGGCCCTATAATATCATTCTGATGACTTATGTCACTTTCTGGCTAAGTTTTGTTGCATATTATCTGTTTGCAAGCTATGATCATACGATTTTCATCATGTGTTGCAATTTCAAACGTGAAAAAGCTGTGATATATCATGGGAAATGTAATCCATTCACAGAGCTATTTCTCTTTGAGAGAGTGAGGAACAGAAGTGCTCGAGTTATAGCCCCTGTGAGGTCCCGCAGTAGCAAATCCCAGACTGAAGTTAATGCAGACTACAAAATAAAATAATTCCATTAATTTCAAAAGACTCCAAACTTTTCTCATTCTAGTTGATCTGACCATATTTTTTTCCCTAACAAGAAAAACAATTTTCTTGGAAAAATTGTTTGCAGAAACTGCATTTTCCTGTTTGAAAAACCAGTTCTTTACCAGATTTTTCTGTGAATCCATAATTAACCAAGCCCTTAAAACAATATCTGAAAGCACTTTGCTGCCGGATGTTGAATTTTCACATGAAATTTTATCAAGGTCCTGGTGATTTATAACAGCACAAGCTTCAGGGGCAAGCCAAGTGAACAGGAGATGAATGGACCCACCTGGGATGTGTGAAGGTGTGCGTAATGAAGTCCAAAGTGAAGAGCAGCAGGCTCAGATGTGCACAAGCTGTTTCTGAGTCCCTGAGCTAGGTACTGGACAAGATAATTGTGCCTGCTGTGCGGCTGGAGGTGGGATTTGACAGCCCCCACACACACAGCTGAGCGGTCAGCCCTTTCCCAGATGAGAGACATAGAACCTGAATGCTAATTACCAGATTCAACCTGCTGTAACAGCTCCCAGAAGGGGCTAACAGGTATCCATATACACTTCTCTCTTGTTCTGACAAAAATTCTTTTTTCTCAGATATATGACGAGCCCTGGTTCTTCATTCCTGCAAGGTCCCCTCACCCAGGAGGGCCAGCACCTGTCTGTGTCCCACAAAAGGCAAAGAGGAGCTCCTGACTGTACTTTGGGGAAGCTATGGCAGGTCCAACCTACACCTGTGGTGATGATTCTGCTGCAAGGCAGGCTTACCCAGGTCGGGCCACAGCTCTGCTGACCCACAAGCTGATGTCCCATCCCCATGCCCATGAACATCCTGGGGCTGCCTGACGCTGATTCCCCTCACCAGGCCTTATCCTGGAGCACGTCCATGGGAGGCCTTCATAGTGCCCTGATGTCTCCCACCAACGTTTCCCAGGTAGCTGGGGTAAGTGCCTTGGCAGCATTAATGACCCCTTTTCTTTTCTCCTCAATGCAAAAACCCAATGCTTTTTGTTGTTTTATGCATACTGTAGTTCGATGAGATTGGATCCACCCAAGGGGACTGAGAGAACAGGCAGAAGTGTTCACTTGACACTTCCCTTCGTTTATCAGCAGTCCTGGCTGACCATGGAGGCCCCAGGCAACTGAAAGCTAATAAATGTGATGCCTACAAGTAGGGTTGGAGAGCAGATCCAGAGAGCTATAGACCTGTCAGCCTTACCTCAGGGCTGAGGAATGTCATGGAGGAGATCATCCCAAGTGACCTCACATGGTATGTGCAGGAAAACCAGGTGATCAGGCCCAGCCATCATGAGCTGGATGAAAAGCAGGTCCTGTTTAAACAACTTTATCTCTTTTTCTGACTAGTTGACCCACTTAGTAGGCAAGGAAAAGGCAGTGGATGTTGTCTGCCTGGAGTTTAGCAAAGCCTTTTGTGCCTTTTCCCACAACATTCTCCTGGAGAAACTGGTTCCTCACGGTTTGGACAGGTGCACTGTTTGCTGGGTAAAAAACTGGCTGGATTGCTGAGCCTGGAGAGTGGTGCCAAATGGACCCAGCATGTAGCTGGGTCACAAGTGGGATTCCCCAGGGCTCAGTTTTGGGTCCAGATCTGTTTAATACCTTTATTGATGACTTGGATCAAATGCATCCTCAGCATGTGTTCAGATATTGCTAGGAGTGTCAAGGTAGGAAGGCTCTGCAGGGGAACCTGGACAAGCTGGATCGATGGGTCAAGGCCAGCTGTAAGAGGTTCAACAAGGCCCAGTGCTGGGTCCTGCCCTTGGGTCACAACAACCCCAGGCAGTGCTACAGGCTGGGGGCAGTGGCTGGAAAACTGCCCAGTGGAAAAGGATGTGAGTGTGCTGGTCAGCAGCAGCTGAACATGATCCAGTGGGTGCCCAGATGGCCAAGAAGGCCGATGGCATCCTGGCCTGGATCAGCCATGGTGTGGCCAGCAGGAGCAGGGCAGTGACCGTCCCCCTGTACTGGGCACTGCTGAGGCCACACCTCAAATCCTGTGTTCAGTTCTGGGCCCCTCAGTGAAGGCCACAAGTCACCCTGAAGCCTTCTCTTTTCCAAGCTGAACAATTCCATTTCTCTAAGCCTTTCCTTGTAGGAGAGATGCTCCATACCTCTTATCAACCTGATGGTCCTCCTCTGGATTTGCTCCAACAAATGTCCTTCCCATATTGGAGACCTCAGAACTGGATCCAGTATTCAAGGTGGAGTCTCACAAGAGCAGAATAGAGTCAGAATCACCTTCCTTGAACTGCTGGCCATGTTTCTTTTGATGCTATGAAATTGAATTGAATGTTAGGAAAATAGATTGAATGTTAGGAAATAATTCTTCCCCAAAACAGTTGTCACGCAATGATAAAGGCTGTCCAGGGAAATGGCAGAGTCTTCCTTCCTGGAGGCACTTATAATACATGTAGGTGTGGTACTCAGGGATATGGTTTAGTGATGGACTTGACAGTGATGGGTTAACAGTTAGTTTAACTGTTGGTCTCAGTGATTTAGAAGTTATTTTCCAAACTAATTGATTCCATGATTCCTTGATTCTATGATTTGCATTCAAATCAATTCACAACTTAAAGATGTTTCTCACTTGAAAATTAGTTATCCAATTTGCATCCTTTTTCATGCCAGTATTGCACACTACTGAATTTTATACTAGTAATACTCACATATACGGTGTTGACCACAAAGCAGACAAAGCACTGTTGTATTCACTAAAGTATATGGAATACAAAGCCACGATTTGCTTTTCTGAATCCTGCATATGATGTGCCAATTTATCATTGGAGCGCTATGTTACCCTGAAATGACTGTCTTAAAATCACATGTAGCTGTTTGTTGACTAGTTTACACAAAGTATTGTGCCATTTTCAAATGTAGTTTACAAATTTAAAACATGAAGTGAAATCTTGATTCATATTTATTTGCTAGAAAATCAAACAGTGTAAATGGCCTTAGTAAATATTTTAGACATATTAAGAAAACAAAAAGGAGAAAGAAGACAAGTACTGACAACTGGTAAGAGCTTTTATACTACACTCAACATGTATTTGAATATTTTGCCCGGTTTCTGTGCTTATAATCCACCAGTAAGTGGTTAATATTATAAATTTTTCTTTATGAACATGAAGAAAGAAAAGCACTTTGGATTTGTCAAATTGATTTTTTGTGATTAGACAGGGAAATACTGTTGCTCTGTTACTGGAAGGACCCAAGCAAGGCATGCATATATATGATTGAAATCCTGTTCATATAGTCAGTCTCCAATGTGTTATACCAGTATTTAGAAGACTTGTTTGTTCATACATCTTCTGCATTTCTAGTTGTCTCCCACAGACTTTCCAAACCTCCTGGGTTTTGTCATGGTAACAGCTTAATTTATCTCATTTCAGCCTGTGTGATGAAAATCTGACAGAGAACTCTCTACAGTTCCACCAAACATTTGTTTGCTTTGGTATTCTGAGTTTATGCCTGACCACATAGAAAAATTTCAAGTTCCTTTTTTGACTTACCAAACTGAATTAATAGAGAAATTGGTTGCAGTGGACATTGTGAATTAATTTTGCCCCATTTCCTTCTTAGATTTGGTAGTATAAGGCCTAACATGGCACTTAGAACAATATTTTGAAAAAAAGTTTTCAATTCTTTCTTGCTCAACAGACAAGAGATTTAACATTCATTAAAAGCATACCGGAATAAGGAGATATCAGCCAGGCACAACAAATATCCAGGTCCATTCTGAACTAAACTCAGCTTGGGAAGGTGTAGCCAGAAAACTTTGGGAGAATTAATATTTCTCTATGCCTTCAGTGTCCAACGTTTGCAACAGACTTTGTTGAATTTTGCACTGAATTCACTTAAGTCCACATTTTTATTTTACATATTACTACTGGAAAATACTTTGAAAAATAATTATGAACTAAGGAATTTTAAGAATTTATATTTGCAGGAAGATATAGTTAGTCCAGCTGTTCCAGCAATATTTTCCATGTAAAAAACTGACCTTTAAAATGGAGCCTGCTATTTGCCATTACAGAACTGGGCTGTTGGAAATACTCATTTAAATTACTTAATTAAGAATTATTGGAAAAAACAGATTTTTGGCCAAGACTGCTGATCACTATGAAAGCCAACTGAGCTTACTATTCTTACCATGACAATTTCGTACAAGAATATCACATCTACAGACTAGTTTGTTTTTTAATTTGACAGTGTCCACTGTCTGATGTGAAAAAAAACCCTGACAGATCTAAAGAATGAAAAAGTTAGGGATTGTTTCCATGTATATGCATGAGAATGCAGATTACAAAACCTTTCTGTGGTCTCTGTTTTTGGCCATGCTTTGACAAGCAGCTTCTTCAGAGATAAAAGTCAGGCAAATTATTACTGCTGAAGTTTTTTCACTGACACAAACACACGCTACACTTTACAAGAATCCTCTCCTTTAGTCATCTTATTCCTTTTATCTTGGGAGACACTCATTAGCTTCTGCCTCAGTGAGCTAGGTCAAAGCTGATCCGAAGTCCAAGAAAAATATTCAACCTGGGTGGAGACAAGAAATCTGTTCAAAATTTGCAAACAAAAAAGAGCAAAATGTGTCATCTTACTTGATATAAGATGTTGTCCCACTCAGTACTTAGCACAGATGCTCCCTGAGTGAGTCATTTGTGCAATATACTATAAACACAAATCAGTTCGTTTCTTGGAAGAGGAAAACACAACAAGAAACTTGAGCTTGTTCATATTCACAGAGTTATTCCATTTCTATTTTGAAAATTTGGTCTATATAAAGTTAGCAGAATGAGGACCAAATTATTAAAGAGTTGATTTGTTATTAAAGCTTGTCTTCTGTGAGCTACTCAGACCTGAAGGACATGCCAAATGATTTTTAAAATATTGGATATATCTTTTAATTAAAATTTGTTCTGAGTCTCTTTCTGCTCACTTTTCTAGGCTTTGGTTCAGCAAAGCACTTAAACATGTGCCTGGTCTCAATCCCATCAAGTAGTCTCATGGCAGCCAAGTGAAACAAGCATATGGTAATGAATGTGCTTAAGAGGACATGTGTGCGATAGTTTTGTCTATAAGCATGCAGGATAGAGGCAACTATATATCAGCTTCTGTTTTAATGCATAATGTTCTTCTGTTTTCTATCTTCCTTAGGTTCTTTAATCATCCATTTAAAAATAGCATATCAAAGTATGTTACAGATATATGTGATCAGACTGCTGCCAAGTCACTTTTAATTAAAAAAAATGAATTTTTATGTTCAGCTGAAAACAAGACACTTGAATTTGTTGATAGTTTATAAACTGTTTAGTAAACAGTTTATTCTGAAATTTGCACATGTGCTTAACAAGTTGTGCATTATAAAAGTTGGAATGGTTTGGATTTTTTTAACTAAATATTAATAAGGTCTGCTAAATGGCTTGGAAAGAATCAGCAGACTTCTTTATCCTCTGCTTACACTTTTGTGGTAACAAACCAGCTATTGCTAATTTTAAACAGGAGTGACTGACCAGAAACTGCTTTTGGAGTATTAAAACATTATTTTTCATTATATGAAAAGAGCTTCTGGATGGTTGCTTCCACAGAAAATTAGCTCCCATTTTGTCCCATTTTGAGAATAAAGGCTCTGCATAGCACATAGATGTTTTACTCCTTCTAAGTATTACCTATGCTTACAGAATTTCTCAGTCACAAGAAACAGAGGCAGTTATGCTGCAGCACCCTTACCCTCCAATAAAAAATTGCTAAAAACTCAGGATTTTACAGAGTTTCAAAGTTATTAAATTCTGTACCTGTAGAAAATTCACAGCTCTTCCTCCCGAGGGTTACTATACAAACTGGGAAAATATTGCCTATTCTGTGTTGAATTTGTGTCAACTTCAGAGTGAAATCCATGCACATTGTAGGCTTTGCCCCACTGAGCATTGGAATCTGTCCATGATATAACCCAGGACCTGATCTTTGGAACTTTGACCTTTCTCAGTGATGAAGATTTCACTAATTTTCACGCCAAGGAACTAATTTTCATTCCAAGGCATCACCTTGCTTTAGATCAGTGGGGAAAGCACCAACCTGGGCAAAAGTTGGCCTATTGTAAAAATAACCACTTAGTCTCCTCAAAGAAGGGTCTCTGTCCTTGGAATTTGCTATACCAACATTGACTGAAACTGTGTATCTTTAGGGTGTGTTTTCTGCTGAAAGAGTTAGTGTGTACTTATTTGTACATGCGTGCATGTGTGAGAGTGCATGCGTAGTTGCAGCAGAACGAATGGGTGGTTTAGATTTTTTGAGTTTAGGAATGCATAACTTTTAATCATCCAACTGTCTTTTAGGTCTGAGTGATGTTTTTACAGAATTATTAAATTATATTGAGGTCACTGGGGGGCCTTTCCAGCATTTTAAACTACAAAATAGACAGAAAACAAATAAAGGCTAAAGCTTTCACTGATTTCAGATCATTATATATTCTCATTGCTACTCAATATAACTGCAATCCCTTTCTGCAAAGTTAACATTGTAATATAGCTCACAGAATTACTGTTTAAAAAAAAACCCCTATAAATGTTTTATGCTATATTTACTGCAGAAATCGAAATTGCAAAGCTTTCTGAATCTCCCAAACCCTCACATTATGCATTTTCTTTCTGCTAGGTTGAAATGCAGGAGATCATTCTTGAATATGCTATGAATGAGAAATACTCCTGATGAAATAAGACTATTATACTTGCCTTCAGACTTGGAGGATAGACTGCTGCTAAACATAGTGAAGGTCAGAACTGAAATGAGAGTATTTTGTATTTTTGTTTTGTACAGGTTGATACCAACTTCTAGAAGCGTCACTTAATTGGCCACTGTTGATTGTATTGATAATGAATCAATGGCATTGTTATAATAATGGAGAGCAGCAGGTAAGGCTGAGGGGGTTGGAAATCTATACTATTTTAGTATCTTGAAGTTGGTTGCTAAGCACTGGCATGATGTGTAGAATGTATTTTATGCCATTCTGAGCAGAAGAAGAAAGAGATAACAAAATGCATATTAAAGAAAATGCAGCTGCTGTTTATTGAGTCACAATTATTGGAGATGATCTAAAGATATGATGCTTAAAAGAGCTTGCTCAAAAAAGTAGATTGCAAGATAAAGAAAAGAACTCCTTTACAGTATATTACAGCCCTCAGTTTTTCTGTGAGTCTAGGGTTGAAGTAAGGGGTAGTGGTAGAAACAGTGAGCCTATTTAACTGCTGTTTAAATACAAGTACTTATTCATGATTTGTACATGCTTACCTTTCAGAAAAGTCAACCAGTAGTTATAGTTTTGGAAAATCCAGAGAAGCAGTGTCATGATTGACACTGTAAAGGAGAATAGGAAACAACTATTCACTTTTTTTCACAGCACAGGAACTAACAGACATGAAATTAAATTATTAGGTTGCAGGCTTCAAGCAAACAAAATAAGTTAATTTTGTGCAATATTCATAATTAAGTTGTCCAACCTACCGCCTCATAGTACTTGCAATGCCAGAGGCACTGATGAGTTCAAAAAGTAATAAAAGAAATTCAGAAAATAAAATCCCATTAAAACCTATTAAAAACGTACCTCTGAGTCTAGCATGACCTAATTCACAGACTGGGAGCTCATCTGAGAACTATCCCTTGTGATTGCCTCATGCTTATTTTATTTATCTAGGTTTTTCTTAGCCCAAATCACACAGGCTCCTGGACCAGGTGAAACTCTGATTTGACTAGGCATAACCACCCATATTTTCTTATATATTTTAAAAGTCTTTATGTTAACTTATGAGGGGACAAAATTTCTGTTTAGGTTTGTTCTTGACTAGATATTGCTCTAATGTTGCAATAGGATTTTTACAGACTTCCCCTGTTAATCCTTCAGACCTGGATCTAAGAAGCTCACAAGAATATGAACCAGAACACTACAAATTTTATCTTCTTTATAGGTCCATTATATGGCTAACCCAGCAAAAGTCCTTTTGTATAAAGCAAGCAAACAAAATGCAGACTTCTGCTGTAACACCACATTGGTACCCTTATAATGTCACTTGAATAGGTAACACAAAACATTTTGACAGTCACAGAGTACTTCCATCGTAAAAGCAGCACTTCATCCAAGATAAGGCTATAGTACAGAACCAGAATCCTCTAGATAGGAAGAAACTAAGCCAAATCTAAAGGGGAATGGCAAAATTCAGTGAACTCCACAAGGCAACAATTAAAGGAATTGTTATATTTTTATGATTTTGTTTGTTAATTTGCGTGGTGATTTAGCTCTGTGAGGGAGTATCATGGGTATGAAATGACAAAAAACCCTACTTACTATCTGTTCTGCCTCTTCCTTGATGAATTTATGCATGCAGGAAAAGTATAGACTTGGCAGAACAGTAATGCCACTATTCTTTGCCATGTCCCAAGTCTAAAAATCCAGCAAAAGTGCACAGGAATTTCAGAAGATAGGATTTTTTGCTTTAACCACCTCACTGTGTTAGTATTTATAGCTGAATTGTATTTTTTTTCAAAAGAGTAACACAAATTATTACAAAATGGAAAATAAATAGAAATCTGGGTCTATTGTTGGTACTCTAGAGGACACACACTAGTTTTTCCTTATGGGCTAGTCTTTTGGAGTTTTTACAACATATCTTCACAAAGCACACCGATTACTGCTGAATCTGTCTTCGATGTGGCTGGAATTCTTCACATTAAATGAGTTAAAGTTTCAAAGCTGTAGTTACCTGTGGAGATTGGTACAATTAATTTCATACATTTACTGCTCATTAGCATGTGTATGAAGTAGTTTTTTGCACCTTGTATATCTGTAATGAATATTAAACCATCTCATCTACTCATAATAATATAATGGCTCATGTGATGACAGACGCTGTTTGCACAGGAAGCAGATGTTGATGTTTACCTAGATGTAATTTGCAATGATGAGTGGTGGTGAGCTGAGGTTTTTTCCTGCCAGAACAATTCACTCTACGTTAAGCTTCTCCAGAATCTTTTGCATGCCATTGTGGTCTCTTAGGTCATAATATATATACATATTACCTCAGTGAATAATTGTGAATCTATATCAAGATCTTAAATTATGCATACAAGAAAACTGTTTATTTAAAGATATATTTACCAAGTCTCTGAAATGTGATGTCCAGGAAAAATTCTGGGTAAACTACAACCAAAGATGAAAATAGTATTTGTTGGGGTCATAAATGGATTTCTGACAAATAAATATGGTAGGAATCATTCAGAGAGAGTGCCAGTGGCTAGAAAATGAAATCAGTAACTCGTAAGGTTGAAATAAAACACATTTATTTTGGTAGAGGAGTGTCATACACTACAATGAATTACAAAAGGATGATATGAATTCTCCATCATTTAGAGCCCTTAAATCTAGGCTGAAAATCTTTCTAAAAGATACTTTTTAGTTCAACTTGACAAAAATTGATGAATGATTTTTTCCAATCTGTGCTATGCCAGAGACAGAATAGAGCGACGTTGGGATTCCTTTTAATATCTGTAAAATCTATGATATAACAAAATATAATCAGATAACCATATCTATTTTACTTCTGAATTCTCTATATATTTTTTTACTTTTGAGCATAATTTATAACTTTAGACAAATAATTCTCAGGAATTTCTCTTTGGAATTTGGAGCTGTTGTTCCCTATGTCCAGTTCTTTTGTCATCTCTTTCTAATCCCAAAATATGTTTTCTCATCTTCACTCTCACATTTGGAATTGGGGACATAGCACTCCTTCTTGGTAAACATTAGTTTATTCTGTGAGTTCCAGGCCCACTTCTCTGAATCTCCTTTCTTGTTGTCAGCATATTGCAGGTATTTGATTTCTGTCACTTCTTGGAATCCTGAAATTAGGTCTCAATGAAATTCATAGTCAGACTTAAATCTAGAACTGTAATGATCATGTCAGTGTTATATACAGGTAGCTTCAAAAGTCACCACTCATTTCTGAAAATATTCTGTGTTGAACAGAAAAATGTAGATGGTATGTCCGGAAGCAATCCTTTCCTTTGTTGTTTCCTAAATTGGCTCCAGTGACAATAAAACCAGGGAAAATACAGATCTTTTGTCTCTCCTTATTTTCATCCAAGTGGATGTGGTACTGCTTGGCTGAAAGTGGTATTCTAAATTTAAATCAGTTACAGTTACAGTGGACTTAGTCACATTTTTTCCAACTTTTGGGGTTCCTTTTAGAGTCACAGTTGTCTAAACCTTAAAAAAATTGTCCACTCTTCAATGTGAATAGAGATGTGATCTGATCACTTGCAGAAAACTGGCCTTAAAATTTCTATTTCAAGGCCATTTGAAATGATCTGGAATCTGATATGTATTTGTTAATGTATCTATTGATACATATTTTTTTTCTTTTTGAAAGAAAACACCTTTCCACTCTCTAAGGTCTTCCTTTGGGGGCTCTTTTGAAATTCCTTCTCTTTTTTCTTTTGCTAATTTTGTCCTGCTGCATCTCTTCTGTATCCTGAGAATGCCTTTCTCTCCCTGACATTTAGACTCTTCAAGTATTTATAGATTGTTACCATGTCCCCCTTTAGTCATTTCCTAGACAAACTATGCATATTTAGCACTTGCAATCAATCCTCATACATCAATCACTCCAGAAGTCTAATCATTTTTTGCAGCTTTCTTCAGATCTTCCTCCAATATGTGAATATCCTTCTAATAAGATGCCTAAAATTAAACACAATGGGTCATGTCTGCAGCTCATGTAAATCAGTGTGGCTCTGCTGAAGACTATGTTGATTCATACTAGCTAAAGAGCAACATTTCTGGTGCAAAGATGTCAAAACCATATATATTTTGTGAAGTGAGCCTGAAACCACACAGACGTTTTTCCATAGTAAAGCTTCTTTGAATTAATTTCCATCACTTAGCTATACTTTTGAATAGCGAATTTCTAGTTAGCTCCCTGCGAAACCTCAAAATAATCTGCATTTTTTTTATTTTTATTAGTGTTTGGAGGAGCTTCTTCAGCCTCCTTGACATACTTCCTTTCCATCCTTGGCACAGCCATGCGTCCCAGACCTCTAACTGGAGGTTTCTGCTCTCAGACCATGGCCATGCTGAGGTGATGCAGGTTTAGAGTGGCTGTGGGAAGAATGGCTCTAACCCAGAAGGTAACAAGCATCAGTGGCTGGCATCCTCCCAAAGCATATCCCCTATGTGGAGAGAAGGATTATAATTCACCTTGCAGCAGTTTGTCTACCTTTGGAGTCCTCTTTGTTGCTCTACTGGCCCCATCAAGCATCCATCCCTCAGCACGTTTTATCCAAAATCAGATCTCTGTGTCATTATAATCCAACAAAGGTCATGCAGACTCATAGTAGAGAAAGATATGCTTATTTTTTAAAACTTTTTTTTTGTCCAAACTAGCTATGCCTAGAGGGCAAAAGTAGCAGCCCTAATTAGGCTACTAATAGCTCTATGCCTCTTGTATTGTCAATGGAGATGAATACACATTTTTTCTGGATAATTAATACAGCATTTAGTGGAACAAATTAGGACCAAAAATAAGCAAAAATGAAATTTATAAATAACTTACAAAATAGGGTACCACTGCTAGCTGCAAAATGGTGACTTTCCATTAAAAATACTGTAGAAATGCTGTCATAATTAAATTTCACAGAATTCATGTACTGTAATATATTAAAAATACACACAATTAGTGAAGAAATCTATTTCACTATGTCACTGTGGTCATTTCTGTCCTAAATTGACACTGTTTAAGGGGAGAGGCATGGATTATTGTTATTTCTGGACTGTTATTTTCCAAGTACTGAATTTATACTTATTTTTTCTTTTTTTCNTGGCACTACTGTGCAATACAACTGGCCATACTTTGGAGGAATCTGTTCTTTTGCAAGTTCTTTGAGGGTGAGGTGGCACTTGGTTTCAAACCAAGACAGCATCTTCTTCAGGGAGCACATTGTTCAGACTAAAAATTCTTTATTTGAAAAAGTCCAGAAGCCAGGCCACTTTGTAATTGATAATCATAAAGGAAACCTATTGACTTATTACTGTTTTAAAAACTATTTTACAAATGTGTTTCCCCCCACTCCTTTTTCTTTTCAATTTACACAAATTTCTTTGGTCTCTTCATTTTACGTGAGTGTTTTCTGCTTGATTTGCTTCAGAATCATGTGGTACAACTTCTATTTTCACAGACTTATAATTCCACAGGGAAGAGTAAAACAAATGCCATCTAAGCTATAAACTATATGTTGAAAGAACTTTCCATCCAATACCAAAAGAGTCCTGTGATAACATGAAAGTCACATGTATTCAAATAATTAGTGTCACAAAATTGGGATAAGGGGGATTAATATTTGTTGTTATACATATATATACACAGACAGAAAAATTAAAGCTTTCATGAGATGCTGTATAATTAGCATTGTGTTTCACCACAGAGAAGTATTTAGCAAGACACATTTTGAAATTTTCCTCAGCATTAATCAGCATATGATCATGGTTCAAATAGATTAGACTTTCAGATGCCAAGTAAGCTTTTGAGATAGACTGAAATCCAATTATAAATGCTATGGAAATAGAAATTCGGCATAAAAAATAACGAGGTCATCTGCTGGGCTTGTCAATACTGTTGGGTATTTCCCCCTCAGGATACTCTTGTTGTGCATGGTACTTCCCTAACTACTTGTCACAAATTCTCTACACCAGCTATAGGAATTCATACTGCACTCTAACTGTAGATTACAGCTAGGTCTCTATTTCTGACCTTGTACACTTCTTAAATGTTTTGCAAGGAATGGTGTGAAGGGAGTAGAAAATATTGATTTATCAGGTATGGTAAACTAGCAAGCTAATATTGAGTTGCCTCCTCACTTCCTTGAAAGCTCAAGGCTGCATTCTCAGAGGATTTATTGTGACTGACTTCAGAGAAACAGAGGCTGCTCCAGTCACTGATGGTAAACTAGTACATACATGTACTTATTTTACATCAATGGCTCCTTGTCACAGTAGACAAAACTGGTATTTTTGGTTCTAAGGATGAAGGAATGAAACTGAACTGTGCTTCCTGTTGGAATTTGTTGGGAAAGGGGAGAAAAAAAAGTGGGAAGAAACAGCAAAAATATCTGAACAGTTAATTACCATTGCCAGCTGTCCCTTCGCCCATGCCTACAACTGACACTGTTTTCTAGGCAATCTTAGGATGTCACGTTTTAGCCTGTTTGTCCCTTACACATAATTGGTATTGCATCTTCAGGATTGGGGTATTTAGGAAAAATCCTCCCTGCCCTGTAAAAAAGTCTGTGGAGCATGCCTGCAAAGAGAAGCGAAGGAATTCTGGGATTGAGAGTGTCACTTGGTAATTGATTGTCAATAAAATGGTCAATGAAATACAAAATACTGCTCAATGGGAAAAGTAATCATTTCTATGCAGATACAAATATGATTGCGAAATTTGTTACGATTGAAGGAATCACAAAATTGCGATGATGCTTCTTTGAAGAGAGCTTAATGCTCCGTAAGCCCAGAAAGGCAAAATGTGATATTAGAAATTGTTAGGGGAGGAAGGTAGAATGAAACAGAAAACATCATTAAGGCAGCATATAAATCACTTGGACATTTATATTTTTTAGTAATACAGTGAATTCTAATAGTCTCATCTGAAAAGTGTTAGGCAGAAATAGAAAAACAGGAAGAAATGTGACAAGGATGAGCAACAGTGCAGAACAGCTCTGGTTTTAAGGGAGATTAAACAGAATAAGACTTTCAATTTGGAAAATCTGTGATATAGTACAAGTTTATAAAATCAGGAGTGGTGATCATTCATTAGCTCTCAAAGAGAGCAAGAAGTTGTCAAGTGATATTTTTCAATCAGTAGGTTTAACACAAGTGAAGAACTTTTTTAACATGGTTGCAATTAAAATGTGGAACTCATTGCCGCAGGATATAATGAAGAACAAAGGTAGAAATGGATTCAGATAAATTTACAGGAAGAATAAAAAAATCCCTAAGAGGCTATTAAATACAAATATCTGAAGCCATGCCCGATTTAAGAAATCCTTAAACCAGTAATTATCAGATAATTATAGCATTCAAATTTGTCTTGTTTTTATATAACTTCCTGAAGCACCCAGTGTCCACTGCTGTTCCCTCTCAGAGCACTGTTTCAGGTCTTGGACTATAGTTCTTTCAGGTTCTCTTCCATCATTGTCTGCTAAATGAAATGCCAGTGTTCAGAAGGTCACAGCATAGAGTCTGTTTTGGGGAGTCAGCTGGGCTACAGAACCAACAAATTCCTTTGTTTTTCTAAATGTTGCCTGCAGAGCTTATGAAGGTAACTGAAGCTTTCAGAGCTTCTGCAACTAACATTTCTGAGCTTAGAAAGGATCTGTATGCTTGTGAGGCAGAGAGCATGAGTGTGTGCAGCAGAAGCGCAATCTCTCTCCTACAGGTGTCTCATCAATGTGCTTCCATTGCAACTTCCATCCCAGAGGTATACTCAGGGAACTGTTCATACACACAATTTGATCCTTGCTTTCAGCAAACATTACTCTAAAGTACACCAGCAGCATAGATTTATTTCTTGTGAGGCACCAGTGACCAGATAGAAATTGAAATTCGTCATTCAACTGAACTTTTGGCTGTATTGGTCTGAAAACAGTTCAGGAAAATACTTTTCTGAGTGTAAGCCATGAAATAGAGAAAAATGTCAAGATTTAGATATATACCTCACTAACATTTCAAAATATCTCTAAATTAACAGTATTTATTTCTATTTTAAATTCTGTTACATTTTTGTGGCATTTTAATTTACTGATTACAGTGACTAGTTTTGACTAACCAGATAAAATAATTTCTGATTTTTTTCCTTAATAATATTCTTATTTTTCTGAAGAGGAACTTGCAATGCTGCATTTCTGCCAAGATTTGTCATTGATGTGTGAGTCCAGAGATGTGATTGACTATGAAATTGTATCCTTCACAAATGCTAGTAGTTTCTCCTTAATCTTTAGAAAACTAGGAAAGTACTGAGGAACTGTTCTCATAAATCCAGTATACTCTGGTCCTTCTGTAGATCAAGACAAGGCTGTAAAAGAACATAAGTCTGTAGCTTGCAGACCAAAGCTAAATTTTCCACATAGTACTACTATCTGACAATTACTCTTCTATTCTACTCATTATAATTTAAGTAAAGCACATTTCTAATCTAAGGCTTCAAAAGGTTTCTCCTCTCTGCTGTCTCTGTTTTGGTCAGTTTTTATAGTCAGTCAATATTAGCAATGCCCTTAAGTACAGATAGTGTCCATCCCGTCAAAACACAAGAAGTAACAATTTGTTCTTTCAAAATTGTACTTTGGTACAAAAAACATCTAATTCTAGATAATATTACTTTAGGAAAGAAGATTTCACTAAAATGCAATTTCAGGTTTTGTAGTGGACATTACAGAAAAATAGTCAACTTCTCTACTGCCTTTTTTGTTAGCCCTTGGGAAATTTAAAATTAAAAACAAGAAAGGAAGACGTAACATCTTACCTTTTAAAACTAATTTGTTTCACGTTGGTAAGCAGCACTTTTGCTATTATATGTTTATTCACTTCAAAACATGGTCATGCTACTTCATCTCCTAAGAACGATTTTAGCACTCTACTGTTTTAACACAGTTAAGCTGGAAGGCAGTCAAGGGATGTGAGGAAGTAATTTGTTGTACATTTAATGGTGTGAAGTATCCACCAGGGAAAACATAAAAGATTTTTCTGTTTCCACACAAAAGTGTCCATGAGTGAAATTCCAGTTTCCTGAGTAGTTCTCTGATTAGCTTTTCACAACTCTGTCCTGTGTCAGACAATTGGCAAGAAAACAAAGATCAGGCTTTTGTTGATATTCATGAATATTACACCTTTATCATCATCCCATTGGTGACGTCTCCTGGGTTTGCTGTGAAGGAAGCTTCACAAGTGTTGAGCTTATCTTCAGGCACCAGTCCTGTGGTGCTCTGTAACTGCACAGGGCTGGAGCTAATCTGCTGCTTAACCCAGCTCCTGTGAGGATGCCCAGCATTGCAGCAGCTTAGAGCCAGCTCCATGTGGAGCTCAGGCACAAGCTGCTGCACGTCTAAACCATCACTTACCCACTGGTTCCTCAAAGCTCCCCTTGGACCTCCATCACACAGGAGTCTGCATTAGCAGACTCTTCTGTGACCCAGGGTAAAAATGAAGAGCATGTTTCCAGCAATCCCCATCTAGTTCTTCTTCCTTAGAAAATAAATGCAAAGCTCAACAAAGCCCTATTTAGAGGAAGCTTTGAGGGGATGCTATGCTAGAGCTGTACTACACAATTCTCAACACACTGAGGAGTTCAATTAATAACACAATGCGCCTTTAAGCAATAAAACCTCTTTAGTTTTTGAGAGAATTCCTGGAACTGAGGGAGCAGATTGATTTACTTGTAATCTGCACTGAATCGGATATTGCATACTAGAGCTGCCCGTCTGTCCTGAAGCCGGTTTAGTGTTTGTTTTCCATCAAATAGAGAAAAGCTTCCAAAGAACCTCTTGAGACATCCTTTATGAGACTTTTGTGAGTTTCTACTTGCCTTCATACCACCACATCTCTCTGTGTCATGAAGTCAATATTATTAGTTTTCCTTAAATAATTTCTTTCATAAATACAGTGTTCATCACAAAAAAGAGTTTTTTGATTGTTACTCAAATAAAGCTCCTAGGATAAGTGGCTTTTTATGAAACAGATTTTTTTTTCTGTGGGCAGTGTTTGACCATAAAAATGTTATGCAAACCCTTCTGCTTATAAATAGTATTTCTATCACCACCTTGGACATCATGTTCAAGAAAACAAATATGTGGGATTTTTTTTGTTTGGGCAGTGGGAATAGATGCATGGATTTGCATGCTCACAAGGCTTTTGTGTGTTGTAATGACAAAGAAATTATTCTTGTATCCACCTGAAAAATATATTCTTAAATAAAATTCCACACATTCAGTCTTAATGCTAAGGTATTAAGGCTAAACTAAGAGTTTCTTGAGTGGTGTTAGAGATTTCTTCTATAGATGTAAGCAGAAGTTATTTCAGCATTTAGAAAGTGCAATATGTATTAAAGTGGGAGAGAGTTGGGTTTGCTATGGCTATTACTTGAACACATTTTCTGATTAATTCATTAATGCGTCATTCGTCAAAAATGAAATGACACTTCACTGCAGTAGTCTGAGAAAATCCTGATAATACTTTAATCTACAATATTTTCAACAAACTGCTCAAGGTTTTCAGCAAAAATGTTTACCCGATGTAGTTATCTTTGAAAAAATTGCAATAAGTCTGCCTCACAGCATGTCATGCAGAAAAAACCTCAATACTTAGGTCAATAACTTGGCAGCAAGATAAAAATGTACGATCTTCCACATCAGGTCAGTTCAAGTCCAGCCTCCTGTGTGAAACCATCTCACACAGGAAGTGAAAGGAAAGTTTATATGAAGAAGGCAGGCACAGTGACATTTTCTCAAGCTTGTAGAACTCAAAAGCTTTACCAGTTTTGGAACCAAGAAAATTATTTTTTATATTGTCTTTTAAAGAGAACCAAAATCATAAGAGGGACAAAGTAGGGTAATACATTTGTTCTTTAAGATGTTGAGTCCGGAGGTGTCATGGTTTGCCCTGAAACACAGTGGTGTTCTACTTGCCAGGGGACTTTTTATTGTTTTTTTTTTTAAATCAAAGACTGTTTTAATCAAAGAAACACTGATCAGATGAGCACAGAGAATTGTGCTTCTATCAACCCAAATAAAATGTCATGCCACAAAAAAGCTGTTGAGAATTATTTTTATCCACCCCCATCCTACCTGTCTACCTCTGTGTCTGAGATCATTATCTGGTGTGCTGCAGTGCTGGTGTGCTATGTCTCTAGAGATTCTCAAGGAAGAGTGAAATCCCTCAGGAGAAAGATAATGGTGACCATAACTGCAATGGTTATGGCTGTTTCTCAGATTCAGCAGCATCAGATGGCTGTGTGTGAGGTAAGTGATGCAGTCCAGTGTCACTAGGGAGCCATATGACATTGCAATGACTTCTGAAAAGTCCCCCTGGGCTGGCTGTTAGTTCCCTAACAAAATAACGCTACCACTCAACAGCACCTAAGGGTCTCCTTTTCTACTCAAATGCCAAAAGAGAAAACAAAGAAGTGGAGGATTCACATTCTGTAGTTTATTGTAATTGTTTAGTTTTAACACAAGATAGCTTTACTGAAGGGAAAGTATAGAGAAGCTAGTGATACTGTGAAAATCAGAGAGGCAAAAAGGGAGATTGTGGCTAGCACTGAGCCAGAGGCTGTAATCAATTAGCTGATTGCTAAACTTCATTCCCCTACATCATATCTGCCAGCAGCAGGGAAAGATGTACAGCTGAAAATTCCCTCTCACAAAACCACAAAGCCTGTGGAACTCTAGCCAGAAATACTTTAAAAGGAAACTGTCTGCTCTAGTATAGATTCCATCACCTTGATAATCAGCAGCCTTTCAGTGGTATCCACTTTATAAATAGAAGATCCTTGGACTAGAGAGATGTGAATGCAGATGTCTGACGTAATAAAGCTCAAACTAATCTCCAGTATTTTATTAAGATATCATTAGACTGAACTGCTTCAGGTGAAATCCTTCTCCCATGAAGTTAGCAGCAAAATTCCCTCTGACTTCAGATAGCAAGAAATAAAACCTTTTCAAGACAGTTATTAAGCTGCAGAACAGCTAAAAGGTAAGGAATTAATTTTGATTAAATGGAAATCTATATCTATCTCACAAACATAGCTAGAGAAGAGATTCTATTGATTTTTACCTAATTTGTTATATTTACTGATATGAAGAGTCTTTGAGAGTCCTTTTTTTTATTTTCTGGCAATAACTACCTATGGTTTTTTAATTGTACTTTCAAAAAGGTGATTTTAAGAACAAAAAGATAATCTTCTTATAAATAACCAGGCTAATAACTCAACTTTCACTGCAGCAAACTGAAAAATCCTACCTTGAATGTTGCAATGAGCAGTGCTTGGGAAGAGCCTTTTGGGAAGTGTTTCTGACTCAGAGTTTAGAGAGATATGTCTATTTTCAAGGCACTCAGTGAGTTATCCCAGTGCTGGCTGGGCCTAGTCTGATTTCTGGAGAATGTTGTCTGTGTTATGAATTCTATCTGATAGGTTACTGTCTTTTTGCTATACTTATATGACTCTTTACAATAATTTTAAAAAACACTTTAAAAAGAGCATTGTCAAAAGAGAAAGGTAAACAACAGACTATCATCATAAATATTCAAAAAAATTTTGACCAAATGGCAAAATTATACTGATGTCAGGATTTGAGGATAGCAAGCCATTTTAGTTTTGTGTCCTTACTTTGGGAAAAGATGTGAACTGGCCACAGGGTCCTTGCAATGACCTGGTGAGAGTCACAAATGTAGATGGTAAACAGCTCAACTGAAAGAGAGACTTCTTTCCTTGTTGTAATGACTAGGGAAGAATTGGTCAAGAACATAAGGGTAAAAGGCATGAGTGAATGAGAAAAGCCATGCAGTAATAATTCATGAGACATAGGAAAGGAAAAGCAAAGAACCGCAAAGTAAATGTTTCAGATTTCCGGAAAGTAAACTTCAGTAAACAAGAATTTTCTTGTAAAACATTGGAATTCAAGAAATCTAGTAGTTACTTAAGGGAGCATTATTAAGGGTATAAATCCAAACTAATGCAGAACAGCTAGTATGAGATTTGCTAAAATTTGGCCTTTTCAGGCAGCATCTGAAAAGGTGAAGCTGGGTCACTTCCTTAGGGTAGGGAAACATTGCATAAATGTGATGCTGCAGAATCAAAAATTATGAAGGCACACAATAGATTTCAGTCCCAAAGACCATGCTGATCATAAAAATCATTCTTTTATCACATAAAAAAAAGGACAAAAGCAAACTAAATACCAGTTAAAAAAAAAGAGAGAAACCACTGTAGAGATGATTGACACATTTTTAATACTTTTTCTGAATCACTCTTATTTATAAGGATGAATGGCATTTAAATACTGCAACAATAAGTAACAACAGGGAAAATTTAAGACCATGGCTCTAAGTGGGATGGAGTAGGTTAAATACCTATTACAAAGTTAGATGTTTTCAATTAGCTGTGATGCTGTGATACTTGAAGAGTAAGCTGATGAAACATCAAAGATGATAGAAGTAGCTCTAAAAAGTCAAAGACAATAGGTGATGATCAAGAATGAATGTAGTAGTGATCTTTGAAAGGAATGTAAAACAATTTTAGGAAATTAGATAAACTTCAGTTCCTGGAAGAATGCAAGAACAAATAATCAAACTATTTGTAAGCTTCTAAAAAAAACCCCAAGGAAATTAGTCACTGTCAACAAGGATTTGTCAAAACAAAATTGTATCAGAATAATCTAATTTTCTTCTGTGAGAGAGCAACTGTGGATAGAAAAGAAGCAGCAGATGTCACACATGTCTTTTAACATTGCCTTGTAATATTCTCGTATTTAAGCCAAGGAAGTCTGTTCCAACAAAACTATAGAAAATGGGCACAGAAAGACTTGAATCACTTTATTGATAAATCACTTGCCAATAGTTCACTGTCAAACTGGAATGATTCTGTGAAGTAGTGTACAGTTTGGGCTCTTTAACTTTCCTTCAGGACTGGGGAGAAGTAATTGACATGATGTTTACTAAACCTGCAGGAAGAATCATAGGGTTCAACAGATTGATTGACCTTGCCAGAGGTTACATTGGTACTCCTATTCACATATTTATCTTGACTTCAAAGCAATATTTTCTTTTATATATTAAGCATAGAAACAAGTATACTCACACTTTGGCTATGTAAAATGCACAGGGTCACAAAACCTTATTGTGTTTCCTCTGAAGTGTTTGTTACTTTCATATCTGTCATATCTTTCATTATAAATTTGGCTTGCTTTAAAAGTTCTCTTTAAAAATTTTCATAGCCCATAATAAAAAAAAAAAAATTAAGCTGTAATAATTTGGGCATTTTTGAAAAGTAATAAAAAGATTAATATTTCAGTGGGTTTTGATAATGAACAATGTTATTCTCAAAAAGACTATGAATAGATTATTTTTCATCTTCTTTACCCTATACTATTTGGCTAAATATGTGAATAATATTTTTCATTTTCCTTCCTGAATGAAGAAGCAAAAATCTTTAGAATAAAGTCAGAATCTTTAGAATAATGCTTCTCACTTTAATTAGTAGCATTCATAATTTGAAATGTTGTTTTTCACTTCCATCTTCATTATCGACTTAAAAGTCGCTGCTCCTATAAATATTTTTCAAATTGCATGGAGGAAGATAAAACATACAAGAATGCCAGGAAAAAAAAAGAACACCACTTTTTTTTTGAAAGGCAGTTTCTCTTTTGGAAACCAATTAGCATTTTATTTTTGTATTATTTTTCTGCTTTATGGCTTGCAAAGCTTGCATTGCCTGCCAATAGGTGGCACTAATAATTTCTGCATTATCTCAGTGGTTGTTCTGTTGTCTTTCAACATTGAAGGGGTTATATCCTAGTATGTGTCCCATTTCCATTATCTTTGTTTGTTTTGATTTATATTTCGTGTTTAACCAAAAAGGAATTTTTGTATAAAAATACAGGTGCTGTATACCCAAGCAAATATTAGATTAATGGGCACAGGAAAGATACATTAATAAACACTAATCAGCCAATGTTTTTTGCCAGAGGGATCAAATATTAATTTGCCCAAATAACCAAAGCTGGAAACTGCTTGTGCACAGCATCTGAAGGGTACATTTAACATTGAAATAAAATGGACACAGTATATAACTCCAATATAATGTTTGTATTTCTCACTTGCATTTAATTTATTTCTTAGAGAAGCATTTCATATGTTGTTTTTTAGAATAGTTGAATTAAATAGCATTTTCCCATCATACAGTCTGAATCTTACAGTTATGATTTACCTGGCTACATATGTCTATGACCAATGCTTGATTTTTGGGCACCTGCAATTATCTGCCCTTTACCTGTGAGCTCTGATTTCTTTATTATCCTCTATTTCAGCTGTGTGGTGGCACCATCATACTATAAGAAGTGAAAGGATAAAGCAAAGAAGAGCTGGTTGGCTGAGTTTCTCATGCAACCCAAGGAGAGTCAAGTCTCTTTTAGCTCACCAGAGACAAAGGCATACATGCAAAGTTTTCAGGAGCATAGATTGCAGTGAAAGCTGGATGCTACCAGCACTAGACACTTCTTTTCCTCTCCAGTTGGTTATGACATGCTTTCAACACCATCAAGTTCTGCTAAGTTCCTGTGTGAGCCAGCCTTTGCAGGTGTGCTGCACAAGGTCATTTATCGTGGCTTGTGCTGTGTTGCAGGCCCAAAATATTCCTGTTGTGCTTAACAGATGCAGCAAAAAACATTGTCACTTCAAAGCAAATCTCATTTCTGACAGCAAGAAGATGAAGCCAGTTATTTCAGTTACACAACTTTCAGATCTCAGATTTCATGATTACTCAAAAAATTTAGTTGAGTCAATTTTTGTCTTTTAAACTGTACACTAAAAATCTGCTTTTTGGAAAACTCTTCCCATACCAGCTGTCTTCTGCCATATCACTGCAGCACTGGCTGTGGTAGGCAAGCTGAAATGGGAAAGGGATGTCAAATAGAGAGGAGACAGATTTGCACGTAGGAGAACTCAATTTTCCAGTAGTATCTCACAATTAAAGGTTTCTTAATACACAGCAAATTATTACGGGAATATAGATTTTTCTACCGCATTTCCCTGTTCAATGAGTGTATGCTTTGAAACTTCTCCTAGGAAATAAAAGTGGCAGCAATAAAGTTAGCACACAAACACCATCTGTGGAAGCCAGAAAACATCTATAGATCTCTGCATGCTAGAGGCTTATTGCATCATGTATGAGGGGGGATAGAAAAAATCCAGAAAGAGGAAGGAGAGAGGGAAATACAGAGTAAGACTCCCCCTGACACACACACACACACACACACACAAAAGCATGACAATGACAAAGCTGAGAAGTAAATATGAATTAAAAAATACTGTAAAGACCATCTTAACACTGATATGTTACTGCCACACAAATCATAGGCATTTTCCACATGTTGTATAGATCAAATGCATTATTGCTAATCAACACAAAGCATTAGCCCAAGGCACTATCCAGGCATATGTAAAAACCTAATCTATCCTGAAGACACAATTAAAATGGAAAGCCTCCATGATTATTGGTAATAAGGCTGCACTATAAACAAGAAGGAAATATGCCGTGAGTCAGGAGAATTTTGCTGCAAATCTGTAAAACACGTCTATTGCCTACAGAAATGAGCAACAAATAAACCTCTCTAGCTCATGTTCCTTGCTCGGTACCAATCTTTAAGTCAGTTCCCAGGATTCCTCTGACTCTGCCCAATAAACATCACTAAATATTTCTATTTTCTTCCCACTGTGCTCTACTCCCAGGTACACACAAGCAGGAAACACCTGTGTTTGCATGGGAATACAAAGGCAGGGTCATCTCAGGCCCTAAGGTGAAACAGTGATAGTCTCAGCCATAAGTTTCCATTATTTCACCCAACTACAATGACTCCAGCTATCTTTGACATTTCTCTTCCCAGGATCACTCACTTTTCCTCCTGTGCTCTGCAGTATCAGTGAACAACATTATACTACAAGGTCTTCTCTGGTGCTGTAGGTTAATAGTCCTCAGTGCAGATGGTCATTGAGGAAGCTTTGTTAAGCATGTACTTGTTCCCACAACCAGAATGGTTCTGCCTTCCTTCTTTTTTTTTTTTCTTTTTTTTTCTTTTTTTTTCTTTTTTTTTTTTTTTCTCCCTACCCCTTCCTCTCCTGGTTTTTTCTTTTTTTTTTTTCTTTTTTTTTTTTTTTCCTCACTACCCTCTACTCTGCTGGTTTATACTTTATATATTCTCTAAAGACCTCTCAGAGTGTAATTTGATTGCTGCTAGGGGAGAAAAAAAGTACCCAGGAATGGAAAATTCTACTTTCTGCTCTTTCCAGTAGATAGTAGCAGAGAATATTCATCTCTGGAGACTTCTTTTTATTTATTGGTAGAAGAAGGTATCCATCTCAGTTCACCATTGCCATGCCTGTACCTTCACTTGTATTTTTCATTTTGAGCACTTCATATCCATGCTGTTAACTGTGGATCACAATCTTATATGGTTTTATCCCTGTAATGCCCTGATGAATTGGGAAATGTCACTATACTGACTTTATAGGTAACACATTAAGCATCAATACATTGTGAGCTCAAGCTTGTGAAAAAGCCACTCATCATAAATGTGCCAATTCTCTATAGGCATATGCAAAGTCTGTCCCAAATGCAGGATAACGCAGATGTATCTGGCTTTTCCTGGGATGGTTCTGTGACACACTTAAAAATATTAGAAAGAAATTAAATGTTACCTTTTTTTACTATATACTAAGTTAATGTTAATTATCTAACCATTGTCGTTGACTTATTTGTTATAACATTTTACCCTCTTTTTTTACTAATTGTCCCAAATTTACAATGAAAAATGTCGCAAATAAAGAAATGGAATCTTATTTATTTTTTCTTTTATCTTATGATAAAATGGAATATCCTTACATTAATTTCTTTCAGTATTTTTGTATGTGATGCCTAATTTAATATAGCATGTTTTATGCTTAAGCATCTCAGAAAGTGTTTAACAAAAAAATGACACCACATCTGCTGCAGTGTAGTTCAAGATGTGTAGGGCTGAAAGGGCAGAGGGAAAGTCATGTTTCCAAAGGACAGCATGGGAAAAAGAGGGATGCATTATCTATCATTTTTACTTCAAAATCTTGTGTTTCAGAACCATGAAGTGCAGCAAATTACACATAAACTCAGCTATTAGTTGATATAAGAGATTCTGTTGTGACAACAGTGGAGTAAATAGCATAGATATATTCATGAATATAAAATTTGATATGTAGTAAATGCCTGTTTAGGAACAAACCTAATGTCATAGGTTTTGGAAATATTGTTTGACATGTTTGGCAATGCACTGTCAAGATGAATTAGATCCCACCTTTTCTCTTGGAATGATGCTGTTGCAAACAACAAGAAAAAGCTGTTTTGCTCTGTTACAGACTGCAGCCTGTTGTTTGTGCCTCAAGGGTGGCAAATGAAAGGCCCAGGCATGAAGCAGTATAGTGTCAAAGGTAAACTGACACTCTGAGCAACACAATTAAAAAGCGTTGTTTATTATTGGTCTGAAACAACACAACAGAAATTGTGTGTTGTGCCTCTTGGCTAGGCTTGGGACTCTCCACCCTGAGTAACCTCCCAGCACACATCTGTGCCATGCCTGCAGCTATTTCTAGTCAGCTTTATATTTTCTAAAGTATCAGTTTGGGTCTACTGCATTACATTCTTTGTTATGTTTAACATCACAATATCTCACAAAAAAAAAAAAAAAAAAAAAAAAAAAAAAAAAAAAAAAAAAAAAAAAAAAAAAAAAAAAAATTTTTTAATGTGGGAAGA
>VXBB01018435.1:1660569-1673604 GCA_013399915.1 Illadopsis cleaveri
GCAGAAAAAAAAAAAAAAAAAAAAAAAAGACATTGAAGTAATTTTGACCCTGGGACTGGAAGATAAAGAGTCAGATTCGAGAAAAAAACTTGAATATTTTGATGCTCAGTACAAAAAAGAACACAATAAGCAACAGCATAGCCTAAATTTAAACACTATTCTTTAGATTTAAAAAACAAATCAAAACAAAAAACCAAAACCAAAAATGCAATTCTCCGAAAAAAACCAACACAGAAAAACAAAATAAAAGCAAGAAAAAAACTAAGTCAGGGAAAATTTAGGGACACACCCTCTCCATATCTCCCTACAGCAGATGAGAAGGTTTATTTTGAAAATGGGATTCAAAACAATGATAACACTTAGTCAGAATAGGCGTGATAAAAGTTGAAGCACACCTGAAATTCTGTTCCTCCTGAGGAATTCCAGTATTTATCTCAGGGTGTACTAAGATGCACTCATGAAGCTCAGTCAATGGCTCACACAGATTTTTTTTATTTTGGCAGAAATCCACAAAGAAAAATTTAAACTCCCAAAGAGCCTAATTAATTATGAGATTTGCTTCTTGGCAAAAATGACTAATTTATCAGTGCATCCTTGCTTAGAAAAATCATAGGTAACCAGGGGCATCATTTCTTGTTTAGCTGAAACATGAAGATTGGGAACCTGGAATTGTTTTGATACAGGGTGTTTTGTTATGCTAGCTTCATGCTGAAGTTTTAATAATAGTACAACCACAGTAATTAACAGCAACTGCTAATGTGAACATAACACATATAATGGAGAGATTTGTATAGCCTGTAGAAATTAGGTGCCAAGAGTGGAGTTTGTCTCATCTAATTTTAGAGCTCTTAAAATGTTCACATCTGTCTTCAAGCTGGTCATCCTTAGACTTTTCAAAAGAAGGTAACAGGTATTCCTTGATATACAGCTGACTTGTTTCAAATTTCTGCTTCAAAGTCCATCATCTCTCTTCAGGGAGGTGAGGGTTTAGCTAGGATGTAGATGTACATGCTATAGGCATGTACATTATGCCAAAATGTGGTCTAGCATCTACCATGATGTTATTAGGAAATACCTTGTGAAAAATCCAAACACGTAAGAGGAGTAAGTATTTAAGACATTATTCCTTGGAAGACTCCTCTAGGCAATGTTTATAGTTACTGTGCTGTCAGTCCTCTGGCAACACAAGGTTATGAGAAAGGAAGCGAAGCACTGAAAATCTGTGGAGAACAAAATATTAGTAAATCTGATGGGGTTTTTTTCCTAACTAGTAGTTCAGAATCTATTATCCCAGAATCTGAAACTCTTATGATAATTTTAGACTGGTTTAATTAGACTTGAACCTCACAAAATCATTGAGTTTTGTTCAAGGAAATCTAAATCTAATGCTTGTCATGAAATATCTTTGCAGAGGTGGGATTTGGGAAAATTTCCTCTTGTTACCACAAATTAAAATTATGTGCAAGGTTCTGAAAGAAAACACAACTGCTTTTTCCTAAAACAGTGTCACCTGGGTATGAATGATATTATCTTTTCTACAGCAGCTTGATGGATTTTTTTTTCTTCTGTAATTGTTTTTTCAGCTGTATTATTTTACCTTTCTAACTTACTAAGTTCTACAGTGAAAGCTAAGTTCTGGATTTGATGCACTGCCTGTGTATGTAAATAACAGTGGATTATTAATGCTCTTATTTTCTCTTTCAAAGCTGAACATATTTTTTTTAAAAAATCAATAAAATATCCTAAAATGTTGTCAGACATAAACAACTTCACAGCTGTTGTAATTAAAGTCTTATTTAGGGCTGGATCCTCCAGATGTTATGATTAGTTCTGTGAATTTGCCTTGTCTGGGAATTATCTCTGTATATTGACCTTCCTCTTCCAGGACAGGTTCTTGATTTGAACTTTCCTCATAATTTAAAAAGAAGAAAAATTTTGATATCTGATATCGGATTACTGTCAAGGATGTCAAGACAAATATGACTGAAGTAAATCAGACTCCTTATTTTGCCAATACCATCACTGGTACACTCTGCAGTACACTGCAGCATCTGGTGCATTTTGAAATCTTTTGCTACCAAGGTTAAGAATTTGCAGACTTGAACAGCATCTTTCAGATGTGGGATCTGTGCACTGAAGTGAGATCAGTTCAACTAATCTTATTTCAAACATATATTCTGGTTTTGTCTTGCAGTTGTGAGACAAATATCCTTTATAATTTGAGCAAAATAATTCTAAAACAATGTAATTATTCTTAGGGATAGGATTCAGCAGAGTATAGGTGTATGGAAGCAACCATTTATCTGGGTTTGGCTTCGTTATTTTGGCTTTTGCATACAACTGATGAGAGTCCAAAACTTTTCTACTGGCTGCTGTCTTCCTTTATGTGCCACAAGGAATGTCTTTAAATGCAACAAGAAACAGTGGAGCAAATTTAAGATTGTTATGAGCCAAATCACAGCTCTGTTCAACATCATCAATGGCAATAAAAGTGTCTGAGAAACATCCTTGTTTTAGGATACCTGATGGTTTAGTGATTAGAAGAGTACTCACTTAGGAAATGGAAAACCTCCTTTAGCCTGGAGGGCTCTCTTACCACAGCTCTCACACGTCAGCCTTTTCCTCCCATGAATTGCAAGGTGTTATCAGGGCACTTTACAATTATTGTTGAAGCTGGACTGCTGCAAACCTGAAAAAGCATGAGCTGTAAGATCTGAGAGACAGACTGAACCAAAGGGTGTAAAGAGGGCCCCTTACCAGCGAGAGACATTTCATATTTTTTTAATTCTGGTTATAGGTTTGTTTCTGGTTTTATCCAGAGACAATCTACAATATAAAATACATAAACAGTCCCTGGAGAAGAGACTAGAACTCCATATATTTCTTTGTTAAATTATATAAAATAAATAAGTAGAATATTATACTTCTCTTTGATGTCCTTAAGTGTTAAAAGGGAAGGCCTGTGATATGAATCTATGACTTGTACTGAGGAATAAATATGTAATTCAAGCTGATGTTCAGAGAACAGTGAAATGATATACCTGGTTATCTATAGAATTCTGACTGGTTCTGAACCATCATATGAACAATACAGACCGTATGAGACTAGAGTGTAAGTACTGAAGTCCTGTAAGGAAGTCCTGTACTAATGTGAAACTTCCATAAATATACTCATATTAATTTTTCAAAACAGTGATATCTTGTTGTTGATAAGATGAATTAATGGAGTTTGAAACTTCATTCTGTAATTATTTTCCACTAGCCTTCATATAATTTTCATAGAAATTCCCCCGTAGTTTTTCATTTTGTAAAGAGTAAGACTTCAGACAACATCCTAGCATGGTCTCAGTATTGATGAGAGGAGACAAGAAATTATTGTTCAATGTCTTTTCATCGCTACCGTGTTTAATTTTTTTCAGGGATTTATTTCATTGATTTTCTTGCTGGTGCATCCGTGAAAGGGCTCACTATTATTTTGATTATCAACTATGATCTTCTCATCTCTTTCAGAGCAATTGTTTTGTAGGTTGTTTTAGTTCGTAAATGTGTTCTAAATTATTTAGTTCAAAATAAATGATTTTGTTTTGGCTATATTAACTTTTTTACCATTCTTCTGAATGTAACTGAGTGATGAAAACTTGCATAAATATTATGAAAGTCTGGAAAGATTTGGCTAATTAGCTGTAAAGGAAGTTGCAATTATAATGAAAAAGGTTGTTGCTCTAAAATGAATATTCATGTTTGAGACACATTATAAATATTTCTTGTGTCTTTTTGAATAGGCAAAATGCTGATATATCTGTTTGTATGGCTCTTGTGTAGATGAATTTTCAGTTTATCCTGCCTGTCTTCTCACCTACTCTTCCCTGTGAGGAAAACAAATATCTGCTTGAAAGTGAGTATCTTAACAAATCTCATGGACTTATTACTCTACATGAATATCCCCCTTTTTCAGCTTGCTGTACTTAATATAACATGTACAAATTAACTCCTTCTGAGCAACTGGAAATGGAAAGTCAGCAGTTTAGTTCAGTTTGCCACATTTTTCCAAGGGTCATTTCATTTTTTCCTCTGGGATGTTCAACATAATAAACATCTGGCCTAGGTTTTAAGGAACAGCATGAACTACTGCAGTACTTTTCATAACTCAGGAAGTTTCAGTAAGTTGTTTGCTGTCTTGCTTTACTGAGATCCAATAGCACTTCTGAATATCAAACAATGAAACCTCAATACTCAATTACTAGTGTTTCTTTTTCATAGGAATAGGGGATATTGAACTGAATAAGACCTCCCATACCAATCAATCCAGTCCCTGCTGCCTAGGCAACCATGTTATTCAGTATTTTTCAAAACAACTTTTTAACTGTGATGGACTGCAGCAATGTGGATAGCAAAGCACTACATGTAAGACACTAGAGCTTTTCAGAAATAATATTGCTTTTTTTTTCCCCCTAGATGGGAAGAATATAGAGAATATTTTCAGCATCTGTGATTTGAGAACAACTCTATCAAATTTAAAATAGATTGGCACTGTTACCAGAGGAAAGTCATCCCCTTGCCTCAGGAAAAATAAAAGACACAAAGGAGGGGGAATATAAATGTCCATGAAATTCAATTCATTTAGCAGATTTAAATTTTTTTTTAGTACCTGTATTTTTGTTTTTTACTCTTCAACTTGTTTTTGTTCATGCTTGGAAAAGACATGACAAGAACAAATGGTCAGGATTATTATTATATGAATATTGCAGCTCTTGTTTTGGATGAAGAAATCATGGAAACATTGAATAGTTTGGGTTGGAATGGATATGTAAAGATCAGCTAGTCCAACTCCCCTACCATGGGCAGGGATATTTTTGACTAGATCAGGTAGATCAAAGCCACATCCTACCAATCCAGCTTCTAATGTTGGGCCAGAGCTGACATCGAGTTTGAACACTTTCAGTGATGGTGCATCCACAAAATGCAGTACATTAAACACTTTCCTTTTCCTGGGCATAGTAATTCTGGAAAATGATGGGGTGGTTGCAGCAGTGCTGCAAAGGTATGAGCAAAATAGAAATCAACAATATTTCACCTCATTTAATTTTCAATGATGGTCTTTTCTTCTACTGGATTTCCTATTCCTCCTAATTCTTATTCAGTGAACTTTTCATACAAAATGCACTGTTCATTGTGTAGGTGTTATAAAAATGCAATAACTTTTCTGAGTTGTTTGCAAACCAAGGAAGGTACCAATTAGTAGGACATTCAGATTGCTTTTGAGCCATTAAACACATTTCTGTGAGAAATAAAAGATCAAGAAAAGTGCCAATGGCACTTTTGTAAAAGTCCAAACAACAGACATAAAGGGCTCCTCACCACCTTCAACTAGTTCCATAGTGTTAAAAAAGCTAGAGAGAAAACAGAGAAAAGTGCTAGATGTGTTAGAAAACCTATGCAGTGATGGCAAACTGTGTGCACAGGAAGTTGAAAGAGGGTAAGGGGTCTCATTAGAAAAAAAGATGAGACTAAGCAAAAAAGACAAAGTGGTAGGATTTTTTGACTAGTTAGTTAATTATTGTCCTCAGAGACAATGTACCCTGAATCCTAAATAACCCCAGGTAATCTGTTTTGTAGTAACATTCGTATACCAATTCAAATCAATGCAAGGAAGAGAGTGTTCTAACCAGCATGTTACATACTTTCATCCTGCAGCATAATCATTTTGAAATTCTGTTGCTGGAGGGAAGCAGCAGATTTCAGATAGTACAACATTTTCTAATGAGGAGGATGCAGAGAAACCTACTGAAATAAATTCTTGAAGAGAATTTGTATTTAGATGTTTTGAGGTTTTTTTCCTCCTGAATGTGTATTTTATTTTTCATAGCTATTCAGGAAAGCTTTCACAAAGATTTTATTCCTGAATGAACCTCCACAGCTGTATAGCCCCCACCTTGTTGCTGCTTCAGCTAGAGCCTTTGCATAAAAATTTTAAAAATCAGTTTCTTTAATCATTTCCTAGAAAATATTCTCTCTATTTATTCATGAACTGTTGGCAAGATGAAAAGGAGAAAAATAAACAGATTTGCCCATTTATCTGGTAATTATTTACTTTTGCTTTCAGACAAGCTTTGAAAAAGAAATATATGTCTCCAAAACACTCAAGAAATCTCTTGTTATCTCTTTTGTAAGCTGCTCACTAGATGAAACTAGTCTTCGAACAACTGAAAAAAAGAGGAATAGCAGATGCATGCCGAATCTATGCCTCATGAATTGAAAACTATGAACTGCAATACATGAGGTCTCCCTTAGCTTTTAATACATAGTTTTTGGGTTAGTAATGACATTTGGTTTGGTGGAGGAACTAAATGATTTCTCCTGTTCTAGAAATTCAAGTCAACAGGTGATTGATGCTACTGTAGCCAAGCTGTGGAAAGAATCAGCAAAACAGCTTCTGGTCACTGGTTGAGATCCACAAAGAAAGGTACTTAATATGTCTTTAGGATTCCAATTTTCATCTGCCATAGAGGTCCTCATGGGAACTCAAGGAAAAGTCGAGGCAGAGGTAAAAATTCCATGTATGCGTGATGGCCAAGATACTTGAAAGATGTAAGTTTATAACTACCATTCCAAGGTAAGAGGATGACCTGCATATATCATCTCTAAGACAATAATTTTCATGGAATGAAAGAATTTTCCAGAGGTCAGGCTGGTGGGTTTTCCTGCTACTAATATTTTCATTTTCACTTGTAAGGACTCCATGCCGCTTCCTCATCATTAGACACCTACTGACAGTAATGTCAGTCAAATTCTGGTCATTTGACCAGCTGCTCAGCATTACTTGATTATTTCATGCACAGCAAGATTAATATACTTCTCTGAGTGCTTCCAGTCTTTTATCTTAATTAATATGATCAACTAGGTCAAATTAAACAGGGAAAAAGGCAGATGGGTGTGAATGTGGACTGCAAAGGAATATCCAGCTCACAGTAACAGTTTCTATCTGATATGATATCTCTTGAAACATTCACACAGACAGAACTCCTCTAATTCACTGCAGGAGAGGTTTTCACCAGTTTGATTCCTTGCTTTACCACTGATGCATTGTACAACCTTGGGTAATGCACATAGCCTATGCATAATTTGGACTCCTTGTTATAATGGGAATAATGTGATTTATTAATCCCACAGAGTCAAAGTGAGATCTTTTCAATATTAGGGAAGTGCAATATAATTTTCATGTCTGAACCTCTCTTAACCTCCAAAGTATTACAATGATTAAATATTGATTAATTTATAAAAAACTGTTGCAGCATTTACAGCCAAGTGAGGAAGAGTGTTAATCTGCGGCAAGCAAGAAAAGCATGAAAAGCTGGCTGTGAGCTGATGAATCACAACATGTCTATATAGATCTTTTGAAATGCCTTTATAGATCCTGTGAAGAGCAGATGCAGGGGCTTTAGGTGGATTATCACTGGCAGTTGTAGTAACAGCTATTTCACCACAGTCTTTCTCACAATATTTGTATTTTCTCCCAAGAAATGCATCCAGGCAGGTGGACTGTGGCAACAAAGAGCAAAACCACATAGAAATTGCTGTGCAGGTGCTGCAGAAGGTGGATGTTGTCCCTGCTATTATACGAATGACACAACAAATTTGTTTTGGTAGCAGAATGTAGAGAAAGGATGAGGTCCCTGCTGTCTTTGTTCATCAGCTGGATGTTGCCCTAGGCCAGGGGCATGCTGTTGCTAATTTTAGTTTATTTTGCTGCTCAGCTCAGCTTGTGTCTGTGATTCACCTAATCATTATGATTAGCAAATTCAGTTATTTCTGTTTTGTAGACTCCATGCACAGCTCTTTGTAAAATGTAAAATACTAGGTGTAGATGGAAGCAATTTCCAAATGCCTTATGACTATAATGTTTCACTTAGAGGAATCTTTCTCCTTAAAGAAAATCAGAATCCTGATTCTTCTTGTTTCTTAACACTGAATAAACAGTGATATGCCATGGAGAAGCAGGAGAAACCAGTCTGTGAAATGTTCTATCTATACTTAATCTCGAAAATCAATGAAAAATTCATTTGGAATAATTCATTCCTAGAACTAGAGCTCTGCAATTCTTATAGCACCTCCTGGTAAGTCAGTGCAGCACTTGCTTTATCAAAATAATCCTGAAATATTAAGGAGGAAAACTGTGAATAAGCCCTCAGGGTTAGATGCTAAATACAATCTTGAAGAAACACTTTTCTGCACCTGGTATTCCCTGCTATACGGTGTCCTCTTGGAGTCCTGACACGCCATATGAAGGAACCTTTGTGCCTTCAGAAGTGGAAGATCCTCTTGATCACTCTGCTGTGTGCTTTTCTGGAAAATGAAGGTTCAGTATCATTCCTCACAGACATAAATTTACCAGTGAATAATTATTAGCAAGAAAATTTCAGAGTTAAGACTCTTTGCTATTAAAATTTTTCTAGTTTGTGTTCTATTTCTCTATTTGCAGTGATCCAGAATGCAAGAAAGAAAAACCCATAAACCATATAGTGTTTTCCATAGGTTTTATCTTTAAGTGTTTAGTCAGTATGAAAGTTCTATAAAACTTTATATTTAAATTTGTATATCTTCTCAAGGTTTTATTAGAAATAAAAACACAATAATAAACTTACTCTAAAATGACCCAAAAAAAGGACTATAATCTGCTTGCTTTTCAGAGGAAACTTTTACATTGCGGGTGGCTCGACTACACAGTAGATTTGGTACACAAGCTTTTTAAAAGTGATGTCATATTGTAGCAGGTAAAATTCTACAATGTACTCTGCACGGTGAACTGGTCTGAGGTGTAGGGTGAAAGAGCTGTGGTACTGAATAGACGACCTTAACTTACACAAACATTGCCAGAAAGGGCAGGACACCTCAGGCTATTGGTAAGAGGATAGCAAACCTTTCATTTCTGGATCACTGCTTGCATCCGGCTGTGTTTAGTGTTGCCTGTAGGTCATTCAGGGAAATGAATTGGATGTTGCAGATTGGCTTGCAAAGGGACAGGAGTTCACATCACAGAACCATTGGTGTGGACATGGGGATTGGCAGAAGGGCCAATGCCTGCCTCCGACAGGCAATAGGGCTGAGCTACATCAAAAGCAGATTGTGGTAAAGCTTGTAAGGTTTCTGCAGAAACAGAAGTTTTAATTACTGGATCTTCCATCAGTTAATTGAGAAAAATTGGTGCACTTTGGTTTGGACTGCATCCTCCAAGGCTGTCAGCCTGATATTCCTGAAACACTGAACTCATTGCAGATTGTACAGTGGGATTGGAAACCTGTATCTGAATGCTGTAAAATTTAAACTTACACTGTATGAGAAGCTACTGATGTCAGGCTTGACACCAGCTCTGACATCCAACAGGTCGGCTTAAAGTCAGAGTTTTGATTTCAGAAGTTGTCTCAGGACCTCCTTTTCATCAATTTAAAGGTAAAATGAGAGGCAAAACATTGAATTATTGGTTTTTTATGTCTAACTTAGGCAACTTTGGTTTAACTCTTTAGAATACCATCACTGTTCTTGTTGATTTCAGCAAAGATAGGATTAGCGGAAAGGTAAGCCAACTCCATTTAAGTATAAAAAACAGTGACAATACTCGTTAAATGACACATATGAGGTTGTTTCACTAATGCATGTGGCATTTTCACTGCATTAAGTGTCTGGATGACTGGGACTGGGTAGGCACACTCAGTTGCCCAACTTTTCTGTGCCCATGGCTTGAGACAGCGTTTATTTTCTGTAGTTACTCCTGAAACCATTCTGAATCCTGTATTTCTTTAAGATTTACCTGAGGAAAAAGCAAAGCTGTGGGAGCAGTTTTCCTGCATTTTTTCCACACAATCCAACAATCTCCTTACAGGGGATCCTGTGAAGGAGGTTGTACAGTGAAAAGGGTCCAGAGGGAAACTGGCAATTTGATATTGAGAAGAGAGTGTTTAAAAGCAAATTACACAAGGACAGTTATGGTCTCAAGTATCTAGGAGTCCAGAAAAGTGCCTTGTGGCAAGACAACTCTGGATTTGAAATGTGAGTTTCAAATGAGACAAACCATGAACAGAACATGAAAAAGACATCTGTGTTTCAAACCTATTTCACAGAAATTATCTCACTGGGTTTAATCCATACTGAAGAAAAGACTCAAAGTCAAATATTAAGCCAGGGATGTGTTTCTGTGCCAGAAAACCCAAATGGAAGGAACTGAAATGGTTCCAATTAAGTTGCAATATAATATTGGATGGATATTTGTGTCTAATAGGGCAAGCAGGTGGTCCTGGTTTAGCAGCTTTTTTTTTTCAGAACCATCAAAACAGACACCTAATATTTTTCATTGCATCAATGAGGTGTCCCGGGGTTATGCATGTATGTATATGCTAGTGTCTACATACAGATTTTTTTTGTTAAACTCATCCAGTATTTCTTAAAGAAAAAAAATTCTTTTTCAGAAACCTACCCGCTATGTATAAAGATACTGATTCTGACAAAATATTTTCCAGCTATTCTCACACATTTTTTTTCTGGTTTTGTTCTTGGCTTTTTCTCTTCTCTATATTCTCTCAAAGAATAAGAAACTCATCATTGAAACTCTTATGGCCTGTTAACTCCTAAGAAAATAATTTTCTGCAGTTTGGAGAAGATTTGTAATCCCTCTGAAACATAATACAGCTCAGTCTAATGTAGGTATCTGAAACAGGTCAAGTGTTTCTAGTTCTTTATATTAGTAATAAAGTTTAGGGTGACAAGCTCAGATGTAGCCAACAGCAGTGTAGATATTTATAGTTTAATAATGCCAATCCTATGCACTCCACCAAGTCCCATGTGTGCCATTCACATGAACATCAGTAGAAATGTAATCAAGTTGTAATAGAATTTCTTCCACTTCTACTTTACATTCTTCAACAAGAAGAAAAAGTTATTGTTCTCAGGCAGAAAAGAACACATAAAAACATACATGATTCTTGTGTTTTCTACTGATCTTTTCACTGTACTGCAATGGAAGACATAATGGCAACAGAGTGTGCAGCAAGAAGGACCTAATTTCATTTACAGGTGTAACACAAAGAAAGTGACTCATTATAAGCCTTGGTGATATTTCCATCTCCTTTTAGACCTAAAAAGTGAGATACTTACTTAAATACAACAAACTATGGTAATATACTTTCTGGAATTTAAATGAGTTCCTTTTGTGCAAAAGCTTCATGTTTGAGAGTTTAATTACCAAATAATGTACATTTTTTCTTGTTTTATTCAAAGTTCTTTTTCAAAGGAGTTTTGGCTCCTTGCATCTCTGAATTATGAAGAAAACAATTTTATCAGAGAGCTTCTATTCAATCCCATTTTATTGGTATATGTCACTGAAAGGAAAAAGTGATTATCTTTTCATCACCTTGTCACTTTCAAAACTCTGGAAGTTCAGGTTTATAGCTAAAAATTGTAATTAGAATGTAAGCTGGATGAGATTCATAAATATTAGTTTGGGAGTGACTAACAACAGATCTGAGTCTCTGTCTCAGTTTGGTGACCATTTATAATTTTTTCCGTGCCTTTTCCCACCCTTTCCCAGGCACCTCAGATGGGAATTCTACCCAAACTACACTCAGGTGACAAAAACTTGCCCTGGGTTAAATGCAATGATATTGTCTCTGGGCTAGGAAGTTATGCTGTTAGAAGATAGAGGAGATTATTCTGAGTTAGTACCACTCTTGGTTTGATCTCTCATGTCACAGATTCACAGAATCATTGAATAAAACCTCTAAGGTCAAGTCCAATCTTTGATCACCACCCAGTGACCTGGACCATGGCACTGGGTGCCATATCCAGTCATTATTCTTCCTAAAACATCCTTGATCCCTACTCAATGTCATGGAAAAGACAAGCCTGTCTTGAAAAGGAATGGAAATGCCTTAAAGAAAAAGCTGAGAACCAAAGAAAATGGGCAAAACTAATAAAGAAAATAAAAATCATGGAGTGTGAATAATACTTCCAAACAAATTCAGAAAAAAAATATACCCTGAGTGCTCAACACAAGACCAAAAATCTGCTGGGCATTGTTCACTTGCTATCTCTGCTTAGTAGAGCCCCTGAGGGATGACCAGACCTTTGGCTTAACCTGGAAAATACATCCTTCTGCCTTTCTGCTCCAGAATGATGATACACTTGGTTCTCAGTTCTTTTACTGGGGAAATATACAACCTGTCAGTATTTCAGAAGCAATCAACAGGGTTTCGCAGTCCCCTCAGGTATCTCTGGTGAGTCTGAATGTGTTGTCAATCCGAGGCCTTGCCTGCAAAATAAAAATAATGGCTTATTCTTCTATGTGGCATTCCCTTTCTAGAAAGGGTAAGTGCCTCACAAGACAAAGAATAGACAGGTTAGAATTGCAAAATTCTAGAGAAAAGATGTCTCTAGCTAGCAAATATTCAAACCCTTAGATGATATCACAGGAATTTGAACTGAAGCTTCAGATGTTTGCAGTAATATTTTAATAAGAACTCACATAAAACAGGCACCGAGGTAGATGAAAACAATAAATCCTGTGTACTTGAGGTCCATGTGCCATTTGTTCATTCCTGTTAAATGTCAAGGTTTAAAGCTGCAGAGATAAGTCGCCCCTCTAGGATGATTTAGCATCATCTATCTGTTGAGCACATAAATATCTATCAGAGAATGCTATGGCTCTCCAGACTACCTTTCACTTTGTTTATGGAATTTAATAAAACAGACTCCAAGGCTACTGCAAGCTCCTTCTTACACATCAAGTATCTGGTGCAGAAGTAGGTAGTACCAAAAAAGAACTAGTAATAGCTTTTTTTTCTACTGGCCGGGATCTTTGTGTTTGAAAGACTTTGGCTGTATATAAGAAATGCTGCTTTGTATTGTGTACTTGTTTTGTGTATGCAGTGAAAATCTATTCAGTCTTTCCTTGTGGTGAAAGTCATCTAGAGCAGTCAGGCTAATCTTTCCAGGTGTACTGAAGGCATGACTTCCCTTCCCTTCCCTTCCCTTCCCTTCCCTTCCCTT